>PUFA01001442.1:0-41945 GCA_003508835.1 Eonycteris spelaea
CCCTTGAAAGCCAAGTTCATATGCAGCAAATTACTAATTTTTCTAGTAGTTAACTAATCCCTGAGCATTTGACTAGTATTTTCCTCAGTCTTGTCTCTCTGAAATTTTACCACCTATAAAGAGAGCCTGGATTACTCAGTTCCTGAGCCCCTAACCCCTGTGTGTGCTAACTATCCTCTTTCTTTTTCTCTTTCCTCCTCACCTTGACTCTGCACCCCTGTACCTACAGGGAGGGGAAGGGACCTGCTGTCTGGTATCATTTTCTGCCTTGCCAGTAGAGGGTGCTGCTGTGCAGGGTAACTGCCCCGTCTGCTCCCTCCTGACCCCCAGGAGGTCACGCACTACCTCTGTCTTATTCAGGCTTTGGGGTACATTCTGATCAGTCAAAACTGCCAATTTCAGGTCTGAGATGTGTTTTTAAACCTCCTTTTAAGCCCCACTTTGTACTTTTCGACTTTAAACCTGGGAAGAAAATGTGATATACTTCGGACCACTTTTTTTTTTTATTATCGAAGCCTTAATGAACGGTGTATGTACCCGTGCGTACGCACCCGCCCCACCCCCAGAGTGTCCTCAGTGTGTCAGAAAACACCGTCACGTTGAGACGTGAGCTTGCGTAATCAATGTTTTGTAGAAAAGGAGAGCTTTCTGTTTGTATGAGGTTTTCTGAGAAGGCCTCCTTAGACAGCTGTCCTTCGTCAACGGTGTTAGGTGCCAAGCAACGCTGGTTTAAAATGCATGTCTTCTGTTGGTCAGTCTGTTTGTAAGGAGTAACAGTAGGAATCTAATGACGTTAGGGGTGGACCTCTGCGTACTGCACTCTCGAACTGGTATCAGCACGGCAAAGCCTTTCTCATGACCGTAACCCCGAGTCTACAGACATCCAAGTTCCTGGAGAAGCCACTTGGCGCCTCCCACTCAGACTAATCTCACCTAGATTGTCACGGTTTCTTTCATGTTAATAACTTTGCGTAACTTTGTTCTTTCTCTACTACTATGTATGTAACATGTATATACATATATACGTACATGTGCTGTCCAAATATATCTGTATATATTTGTATAGCATTTTTACACCTTTCTTGAGGAATCTGGTTTAGAAAGGGAGTGAGAACCTAGTCCCTCCAAGCTGTATCCTGAGAATTCAGACCCTCGAGCCCGAGAGAACCCCCAGAAGATGGTGTTAATATGCTGTCACTTCTTAATTCAGGATCTGTTATCCAATGAAACATGAATAAACAGTGGCTTTTAAGGTGAAAAGAGTTTCAAGCATTCCAAATGAATTCTCAATGTTTTATAATTTTTTTATTCTAAACCCACCTCCTGCTATAAAGCCAAGTACTATTTGATACCGTGATTAAAAACCAAACTACTTTGAAATTTTTTAAAGACAACTTACAGACCGTGCTCATTTTCACAATCAGAGTAGCTTTAAAATGTGGTTGAATTTGATACACACAGGAAAAGTTTTGTTTAAGAACAAATCTTTTTGGCTTTTCATTTTTCTCGAGAGACCTAATGAGAAATTGTAGATTGTTTTCCTGACAGCAAAAGAGTAATGTGACAAAATGAAGTCGTTGTAAATAAGTGATGCAACTTGTCAAATATTTAATAAAGAATTATGGAAGCTGGAACATTTTCTACATCAAGTATGATGGATTGTCTGATTTAACGCTTCGTTGTTGAATGTATCATCTGATCTCAGGGGTTTAAATGCCTGCAGATCGATAGTATGTTCATTTCCTTAATCTCCCTAAATTTCCACACCTATAAAAACATCACTGAAGTCTGCCCAAAACACACGGCCGAAGCCTAAGGGGATGCACATCGAATCTTATCCCTCTGTCTTTGTACTAAACTTGAGACTTGATAACTTTATCTAACACTGCAGTTCATTCAGATCCACCCCTACAAAGGCATATTTCTAGTCTTTCCCCAACCGACGCCCAATTTATGTGAGTTAATGACGCTCGGTCACAAAGCCCGAAGTGGTTCTCAGAAGCGGCTGTCAGAAGGCAGATCTCATGTCCCTTCTCTCTGAGAGCTCACAGGCCACGCCCCTTCCCCAGCATGCTTTCCTGTTCCTGTAGGATGGAGCCTCTTCTTGTATGGCCTTAACCTGTCCCCTCAGGGACTGCCAGGAGGGAAATATCCAAGCAGGACATCACTTAGTGGTGGATGGCATCTCACTGGAAAGGAGTCAGCAGCATCCTGAGTTCCTGCTGCCTCGTCCAGCCTCACACGAAGGTGCAGGGGAGGTGCAGGTGGCCGAGCCATTCTGAAGGTCCAGTTTGTTCTTCCTGAGAGGGAAACACAAATGGTCAAATAAAAACAGGAGGACTCAGCATACCTCAGTTACACAGTGGCCGCGTTAACCAGCTGTGAAGTGCCGAGTGGGCTGGGCACTTCCGAAAATTGTAAAGCCTCTCGTAGAAGTGGTGAGTGCGGGTCTCCAGGAATTCTAATCACGGTGGGCTCTGAGGACCACATTCAAAGGAGTCCTGGGACCTAAGAGTGCGAAGGCCACTTGCCGAACCCCTTGGTGTCCTTCACCTGTGAGAGGACACCTCAAAACTGCGTTTCCAGCGAGCTGGGGCTATGGGATCTGTGCGCAGGTATTTGTAGGACTTGACAGGAAAACACGTTAACGGGGCGTTTGCTGAAGACTCAGTACAGACCCTCCGAACACAGATGGCAGGACCCTATCACAACTGGGGGGCTGCCCACCAGCGGGGACTGAGGAGGGCGAGAACCAGGGCCCCTCGGCTGGACTGGGAAAAAGATCAGTTTAACCCCAGTCGGTTTATCCCTTCCTGCCCAGCCCCTCTGCAGTGCCCCGTGCCCTCCCCCACCCAGTCCCCATGCTGCCACGTGCCCCCTTCCCTTTCCACCTTCCCAACTGGGCGGCGAGGTCACAGGGGACAGGATAGCAGTGGAAAGCGCCTCCTCTCTGCCTTCGGACAGTGACATCGCACCTCAGCGGAGGCCTCTGGGGCTGAGCCCTCCTCGTGCTGACCTCAGGGCCAAGGTCAGAGACCGCCCTCCTGTCTGGGCCTCCGCAGGCCCGCTCAGCCGCACCGCCCGCAGGGGGCGCAGCTCCTCCGTGTGCACCTGCAGATCTCTGTCTGCGGCTCGAGCCCGCTGTCCTGACTTACTCCCTGCGGGCCAGGTGCCCCGAACACTCGCGGTCCCAGGTGTGCTCTGCAGCGCGTCACGGCGGCACACGGCGTTTGCCGTTCGGCGGCCTCCGTGCTCAGCTCCCTATTGTGCAAGGTGCAGAGCCGCAGAGGGAGGGGCCGAGATGGGGCGGGGGGTACAGGTTTTCCCCCAAATTTCCTGCTCACCTCACTGCACCTCAGCCTGTTTGCTCCCTGAGGGACGGGCTACCTTGGAGACCAGCTAGCCCGGAAGGGATTAGGGCACTACAGTGAGCACCCCACCTACAGGAACCCGCTGGGGCGCGCAGGTGACTGAGGGGCACCTCCCACAGTGATTAAAGGAAGATTGTACCTTTGGGCAACTTCTAAGCAATACCCCGCCGTGGGAGTTTTCCGTACAGTTCCCAGTTTTAGGAAGTAAACGGTTTCAGTCCTGCTTGGCCCTGTCCAGGCTGAAGGACAGACGAGCGAAAGGGAAAAGATTTTGCACAGCTTCATGCCCAGGGCTCATCAAGCTCGAATCACATGGTTGAGAATGTTGGACCCAAAAGGGCCTTGGCCGTGAGAGTCCAGGTTCCTGCCCTTGATCTCTCCACATGAGCCCAGAGCTGTTGGCATAGAGGACCAGAATTTGTCCTCACTTGGTACCCTAGGGGACTGCCAGGGTAACCCTCCCCTATAGAAGCCTGGAATGTTGACAACCTTGGGTGCCTCGTTCCTGGGAACTAGAGGCCTAGACGGAGGAGGCGATCCACTTCTTTCTCTGCCCCTGTGTGACCGTGGGGGCTGGCGTGACCTCACTCACCCTGTCCCCTCCAGCCAGGGCTTGTCTTCAGCAGTCACTGCTCATCACTGAGCCAGGATTGAAAGGAGAGACACTAACAGCCCAGCTGGGAGTAACGACAAACATACTCAGCCTCGATGCCACTCCTGGCAGAGCTAACTAAGCCCAGGGACAGGGCCATTGGGGTCAGGCCTTTCTCCTTCTACTTCGGGCATAAAACCATGCGAGCACATCGAGCTGGTCTCATTCCCTAAACCGTGGCATGGAGGGAGGCAGCCCTGGACCCTCAGCCTCAGGGTGAGGGGTGTGCGAGTGGGCCCCGTGTGGGAAGCCAGAACACAGATGGGGTGCGGGGCGCTCAGGGCTCTACGCCCCAGGCATCCTCTCAGCCTCTTGAAGGTCCCACTGAAGATGTAGTGACAGATAATTTTAAGAGCTTAAATCAACTTCGAGGAACACACCACGCGGCCGGATGATGAACCTTGGCAACCGCCTGCAGGAAAGTTTGTCTCTTCCTGGTCGGGGCCAGAGCTCACCGCTCCCTCTGACTAACCGTGTCTTCCTCAGAATTCAGATGAAACCCCTGAGCTTAGAAACACTGAAGTAAAGAAGCGGTTCGTGAGAATTGGGGCCCCCCACCCCAGCGCATGCTGTGCTTGTCAGTTAAACTATGGGGCTCAGAGAGGGAGGAGCCAGTCCCCAGGCAAACCTGTGGGTGGTGATCACATGCTGAGTGGTGGTCCAACCCAGTGACTAGCTCAAAGCCACCCCCCTCCAGCCAGCATGCTCCCCAGCCTGTCCCCCATCCCTGTCCAAGCCTCTCAGAGGGGAGAGCTGATACTCTCATGTACAGTAAGATGTAAATGACAGTAAGGCTAAACACATGACCCCTTCCAGAAGTATTTGTATTTTATCAAACTCCAAAGGGGAAGCTTGGCTTAAGCCAAAAGGAATAAAAGTGGAAATTATGGCATTTAGGTACCAGCGAACTGAGCAAGCGAGTGTTTTTAAAGGCAGGGCACCTGTTGTAGGCCACAAAATCCCTTGTGCCCGAGAGACGCCCACCTGGAAGACAGCCTGTCCTCAGGGCCCTGCAGGGGGCTGCAGGGGGCCACCGCCCCTGGCCGCTGCAAGACGGAACCCTCCACCCTCCCAACAGGGGTCTCTCTGCTCCAGCTACCTTCCTGGCCAATGCACACACATTTTTGCCCAATAAAATTGAGCCATAAGGACCAGAGGCTGAGGGCTGGATTCTCTACCCCCAGGAACTATTTGATGGAGCTCCAGGATATTGTCGTTTTTAAAGTCATCACTTGATAACGGATTTTTAGATATCGACTTAACTTCTAATATATTTTTTGTGGTAGAACTTTTGGGCTTGGGATTTGTCTTTTGAATTCTAGTTATTTCTTTCTTACACATTCTAAGGCCTCTTCTGCCAGTGGGGTCTTCTCACTCCCTATCACACACAACCCCCCAACGTCAATGCCCCCTTGCCCGTCTCCCGGGACCTCAAGAGCCCACCTCCCTGGTCCCACCCCCTCTTGCCTTCTCTGCAGTCTGTATTTACTTAGAAGATCCTTGCTTGTTCATCAATTGAGATTATCAGGGGGACATACCCTCCCCAGTGTAACGAGTGTTTAAACAAAACTCAGGCCTTTGAACCCCAACTCCAGTTAAAAAGTAACAGGCGGGAGACTGGATCAATAGGAGACAAATATTAGCCATGGGGCCTGGAGAGACACTGCGTTGGGAAATCCTCGTTGCTGGTGACATGAAGAGAGCCATAGTCCTGCCTTCTTAGAGGTCCAGGAACCCCAAGGTCCCCACGACCTCGGGCCAGTCATGTTCTTGCTCTACAACGTGAACGTTGAAGCCGCCAGCCCTTAAGTTAGCTTCCAGAACTCCCTTGGTCTGGGCACTATCCCCCTAGAGGGTACGTCCACTTCCTTTCTCTTGCCTTCCTGGCCCTCCCGCACCGTCAGCCTGCCCCCCGCAAAGCTCCGATCGCATCGCTCTGCTATTTACAAAACATCCGTGACTTCGCGTGGCACCCCTGCCTGGTGCTTGAGGCCAACTGGGTGGGGTACCGGGGGGCAGGATAGCAGATCTCCGGGTGTCACACGTAACAACTGTGCCCCAGCCTTTGTCCGCCCTCACGTGCTGGGTTCAGTGTCATTGACCATGTCTTCTTTTGTGACACTCTGTTTTTAACTTCTATGGTTATGTTTTCCTTCTCCAGCCATTCCTACTGGGTTTTCCCCTCCACTAAATGTAGACGTTCCCCAGTAATTTGTTATCTGTCTGTCTGTCTGTCTCTCTCTCTCTTCCCTTCCCTCCTTCCCGCTCCTTTTCCCCCCCCACCGGCACGTGGCTCAAAGGCATCACTTCCACGTGGGCAATGACCAGATCTACCTCTACCCCCAACCATCCCCAGAGCCCTCAGGCTTCGTATCCCAAATCCTGCTGCATATCATCATAGGATAGTCCTCAAGTCATTCAAACTCGGAAAGGTCTCGATCTCAAACTCACATTACCTTCCAACTTCTCCTTGTTTCAACATTGCTGGGAGTGTACCCTGGTATGTTCCAGGCACTCACATTGGGACTCCATCTTTGCCCTTTCACGTGGCTTTGCTCCCCAAGTAAGAGGGCAAAGTTCAGCTTTCTATCCCTCATTCACTCATTCATTCAGCAAAGATACCCTGCGTGGCTTCCATGTACCACATCCTTCTAAGGGGCTAGGAAAACAGCAATTAAAAAACAAAACAAAAACCCTTTTCCATCCCAAATATATGCTTTAATGGAGGCAACCAAACAATAAACATATAAATAAACAAAATGCGGTGATGTTGATGAAGCCAAGGGAAGCAAGCAGAGGAAGGAATAAAGTAGTGTGGGAGGGTGCAAACCTAGACAGCATGGCTCAGGGCGAAGATCTCCAGGTGAGAGCGAGCGTGTAGTGGCTCGGGGAACAGCATCTGGGGACAAAGGAACAGCAAATCAAAGGCCCTAAGCAGGGCTGGGAAGTAAGGTCAGGGCCCTTTCGGAATGCACTCACATCGGGCCGTCCATCTGTTAGGCATCCAAGTGAAGAGGACAAGTAGAGATTTGAACATAGCGGTCCAGGGAGCGGTCCAGGCTGGAGATACCGACGTAAGTGCCATCACGTCGATGGAATGTAAAAACCTATCATTCCAAGGACTGGAAGGTGAGACAGTCAGAAAAGGAGGCGCCGCCACGGAGCAGGGAGAAGACCTGGAGCCAGTGTGACCCCGAGCTGGGTGAGGAGGGCTTATTTACGAAGGTGGAGAGATCACGTGTCCCCTGCTGCGGGCAGGTGCGCAGGAGGAGGCCTGAGCAGTGACCGCGGGAACTGACAATGAGGAGTCACCGGTGATCCAGTAGAGAGGTTTTGGGGAATGGCGAAGGCAGATGCCGAGAGAGTGGCTCAGGGAGAAGCGGGGCGGGGCTGGGGGCGGCGGGAGCATCCTTACCCGCATCTCCGGCCCGCCACCCCGCACCTTACAGGCCTCGGCAACTTCTGCCCGAGTCATGACAACAACCTCCTGACTGCACATCCCACATTTTTCCTCTCTCAATTCCCAGTCCGGTTTGCACACAGCTACGAGTCTAGCCCAACTCCAGTCCACAAATGCCCCTGCAGAAATCCTTCAAAGGCCGTCAGCGTCGACTGATGAAACTCCAAACGCCTCTGCCAGGCTTTCCAGGCCATTCATGATCAGGATCCTGACTCACTTTCCTCCCATGCACCATATTCACTCAAAGAGACCACCCCTCACCATGCCCCTTGCATTCCTACATTCTTGGCTTTGATCACACTGTTCTCTACTAGGAGTGACCTTCCCACATGCCAAAATCAGAGTCCATCTCAGATGTCACCTCATCCAGGAAGCCTTGCCTGATTCCCACCACCAAATGAAATTCCATCCCTCCCCTGAACCTACGGCACCTTGCTCCTTTCTGCCTCTCATTGTGGTCGTTCGTGTAATTGTTTCTTCCACTACGTCACCATAGGAAGCCTGCAAGCATAGGTTGCACCGATGCTCTCTCTGTGCCTTGGATGGTCAATAAAGTGGGTTGAAAAGGAACGGGATAGGCGCCTGGGAAACGGGGTGGAGCGGCAGCTGACAGTGAGCTTGGCGGTTGCCTGTGGATTTCAGTTTTGAGGATCCTCGCTGGTTCCTGCCTCTGTCTGCTACCAAATGATAATCGAACGATAGCCAGGTCGATGAGCATCTTTCACCTCATGACCTGCCGAGGGATCCCTGACCGTCCATAAGAAAGTCATCGATGCACTCAGGTTGCCTGCGGTGATGTAGAGCAAGGTCTCTGGAGAGAGGACCAGGCGACAGCAAAAGGCAATGAAACAGCAGAAAACAGTCCGCTAAGAGCCACACTGCCTGAGCCCAGGTGTTTGAGTGCTGCCAATGCTCCCCGTTGCCTAAAAAACAGCAAATGGACACCTTGCCCTTTTCACTCTGCTTCTCATTCTCTCAATTTTCAAGCCTCATAGTTTCAGCAACACTAGGTTCTCAAGAGATGCCCGTTTCCCCGGAGGTTTTGGGCCCAGAAGCCACACCTGGCTGTCTAACCAGAGGCACCTGGCAAATGACTTCCAGTGGCTGCTCAGCGACCTCCTGACGGGGCTGACCAGGGACACAGGGAGGAGGCCTTTGCGGTTGGAATAGGAGGTGGTCCTGGAGGAGGTGAGCTGGTCCCAGGTGTGGAGCTGAAACGCTGCAGATGAGAATAACCACCTCCGCTGGGGATCGTCTCGGCTCCGAACGACGAGAAAACGTCCAGAACTCACAAATCGACGTCCCTAAACTCACGTGAGGGGATGGCACCCAGGATGCCTAGAAACAAAAGTTATCAAACGGCGATTGCCAGGTCAGGACTTTACCGCCCACCAACTTTATTTGGCGTTTCCGGAATTTGTGAATAGGGAAATTCTACTTAAAAGTCAAGTTTTATCATTGCTCTTGACACTTGAGAAGACCCGGCATCGATCAGTAACTGAGTGAGGGCCGTCATCTTTAAATGAGGCCTGACCCTTCCAGTTGGCCAGTGAGATAGCTCCCTGCTGTCTCACACCTGACCCGCTTCACGCATTACCTGTCTGGCCCACGCAGGCATTTGAGTTCGCAGCCTCTACAGGTGGTCACAGGCAACTCGGACCAGTGTGAGAACTGGATTCGAATTGTTTAATAGTCCCATTTCTGTTCACTAGAATGTGACCGTCCTCCCTCATTGTCACAACACATCCCATTAATCATATACATGGGGAGCTCAATTTCTCACACCTCTATTTCTGAGTCTTCTCCTCCCCGCCTCTTCTAATAGCTCAGTTGGGTTGGGTTGGGCTGTCTGGGTGTCATTTCCAGTGTCGTGCCCTGGAGTCCTCCGTGCCTGTATCGAGGAGGGGACGGTCTGACACTGTATGCAGAGAGCTTTATCTTGAGAGAGAAGAAGGAAACGAGCTCCTTGGGGGTGAAGGCTTCCATTCATCCCCCAAATCTTGGAAACTCCTTTTACTAAAGACATCCGAATGCCCCAGAAATCCTCTTTGTAAAAACCCTGCTCAAACAAAGAGTGGAAGAGTCGAGCCGTTTGAAACATAATCTTCACACATCCTTCTCACCCCAATTGAGGGACAGTCTACCCGATTGCAGGCCTGGTCCCAAGGGGGAGGCACCAAAGAGCTATGAGAGATTAATTTTACAAAACTTCCCATGGATGTTGTGGAGTGTGAGACAATGTCACAGAGCAAGAAAGAGAGGCAGTGTCCCCTATAAGAAAGCATTCATTCATTCCTTCCTTCATTCATTCAAGAAACACTACTGATCGCCATTTGCGTCAAGCATTGTGTTAGATGCTGGGGATGCGAAACGGAAATCGGGGTCTTTGACCTCAGGATTCTCATTGAGGGGCAAAGCCGGGGAGAACAACAATAATCAGAGCAAAATGTGCTACAGATCCACAATCTAAAACTCGAGGCCAGGTATATTTGGAAGGCAGATTTTTATTTTATTTTACTGTTGCATTTTAGAAAAGTACTATGTTATCCCAGACCTTGGATAGCACTGTTAGTAGAGTCTGGGCAGCACACTATCCTCGAACCCATTCGTATTTTCATAGCAAAGCATGTTAATATTCACGCTAAGTCGAATAAATAAAGACTACAAATAGCGTGTCAGTTCAGGTCAGGTTTTTGCCATCAGGTTGGGTGTTAGCCCCAGATGAGATTGCTTCACATCTTTGAAAACGGGATTTTGGAATGGCAGACAAGGAATCGTGCCCCTGCCCCGAGGTCCAGGTCTGTCAAAAAGTCAGGCAAAGAATTTTTTTCAGAGGAGACATGGCTTGAGCTGAAATTCGAAACTGGTCAAAGAGAGGGAGAACTTTCCAGCACATACCCGTCAAGCCATCGGCAAAGACGCAAGCAGCCCACGGGGCAACCAGGGCCAGTCCTGAGCGAAGCAGGTCCTGCTGCCTGGTAGGCAGAGCAGGGACCAGGCAGTGCCGGTCACCTGCATCAGTTCCACCCAGGGACACGCGATGAAAACTGAGAGGCCTGGGCCCTCACCTAAAGCTTCTCAGAGAATGAAGTCCCACAGACTCCATTTAAATGTGTTCTTCAGGAGATTCTTAGCCAAGCCAAAGTTTGGGAACCACTGAGTTAGTGCCCTAAAGGTAATGCACTAGCTAGGTGGATTATTATTCCCACTTTTCAGTTGGAGAAATCAAGGTACAAAGAGGATCTTTAAAAACTCATCCAAGGTCACAGAGCTTCTGGGTACCTGGAGTGCTGAGGAAGCATCCCTGAAGTTTCCCCCATCACACCCTGTGTGCCCACCTGTGGGGACCTGTGCAGAGAAGGTCTCAGGGCAGGCGGGGAGCCTTGGTCTAACCCCGCCCTGGAGGCTGAAAGCCACAGAGAGACGTTGACCAGCTTGCGATAAGCCTGTTGGCCTTGGGGTCCAAAGCCCGTGTTGCTCTACTTTTTATCTGTGTTCTTGATACCTCTTTCGATAGCATCTGTTTGAGGAGATGGGGCTCAGGCCGAGGGTCGGAGTCGCCTGACCGGATGGTCAAGCCGGGCTGGGAGTTTACCCTCCTCTTGTGTCAATTCCAAAAGTCAGGGTTTGGAAAGAAAGTCAACAAGAACTTGTCTTCCTCTCCACACGGAACAGCCGTTCCGCAGTGTTTGGAGAGAGTTGGGCAATTCTGGGTGGAGCGGGGTCGGGGGGAAAGTCAACTTCGACTTCTGAGTGTGCAGCCGGCCTCGGTGCATGCTTCTCTCAGCACCTCTACATCTCACATCCAAAAGAAAATGCCCCAGGATTGTGCGTGTCGCCCTCTGCACCCCCATCCGCCCACCCTAGAAGTAGTATGGGCCTCAGAGAATGTTCTGGAACATTCTGCCTTCTCCCCCTACATGGGGTATCTGTCGCCGCAGCACAAACGGTCACTAAGCAACCTTGTTTCAGTGGCCCCAGCGTTCTTGCTCAAGGACTTCTGCTCTCCAGCTGAAGGCAATTCTGGGAGGACTGAGTCACGCATGTAGCGAGAAAAATGGCCAAATGCCAGGGGTAGGCATAGCAACCACCTACTGGGATAATTTTAAAAACAGAGGGAACATTAAAAATTATTTTGCTCCAAACCCCTTGCTTTATAGATGAGGAAACTCAGGCTCAGAGAGGGGAGGTTCCTGGCCCAAATTACCCAGTGAGCAAATCGTGGGGCTAAACCAGGGCCCACCACCCAACCCCTAGCTGCTGGCTTTTCCCACCCCACTATTTGGCCTCTTACCATTTGTCTTCAAAACCTGTTCCTTCCATGGGCTCACCCTCCGAGGCTTCTCCTTCCCTCTGCCCTTCCGAAATGACGTCAGATGTTCCCTGGCACCTAACCAATTAAAGTAGAATCTCTGGGACTGAGGTCAGACATCGGTAGTTTCACAGGCTCCCCAGATGAGTCACACTATGCCAGCAAAGCTGAGAGGCAGGACTCGAGAGCCCAGCTGACAGGACTCACCTCCATTCTACGCGGCGGGGGTCCCTGGCGCCTCCCCCCTGCTGCAGAGGGACGAGAGTGGCGGCGTCTGAGCACTGTGCCAACTGTGGCACTGCCTCGCCTGGCGCCTGTGCAGAAAAGGAGGCCAGCGCACCCTCCCAGCAGAAGGCCTCCAGGCTCTGAGGCCACTAAAACCGGAAGGATGGATGATGTCCCGCCATCAACAACGAACGCCAAAGGAAAAGAAATGAAGGGGCGGGGAAAAGTCGCTGGGATTGCAAACTTGCACAGAGCGGACTCGGGGCCAAGCGGCGCTTTTCCCTCAGAGGGATCCGAGTCCAGAGCCCCAGGGGGTGGGCTGCAGGTCCAGCAAACGCGTGATGTGCCGTCAGACAGCCAGCCCCAGGCGGCTTCCTGCGAAGTCGCTGAGGGCGTCGCGAGAGTCGAAGGTGCAAAATAAATTAGTGAAAACGGAAAGGGATGGGGTTCTGGAAAAGTCCTTCTCTCCCCCCGCCCCGCACCCCATGCAGTCTGTCATCCCAACGGCTCACGCACCTACGGCAAGGGAGACTAAAAATATTTGAGCACGACATCTGCATCTGTTACACAGTCATTTTGTCGTGCATGGCTGAAACTGGGTTTTCTAAAGGTTACTGGGACTTCTCTGCCTCTGCTGCTGGATATTTATGGCTTTCAAACGCACTCAAGCATGGGGGTGCTCAGGTGGGCTCGCTGGGCCTCAGAACCAAGGCAAGCCGTGGGCATATTAGCCGCAGCAAGAAGGTTCAAGTATTTTGGCAGTAGAAGGCAGAGTGCCTGGTGGCGGAGCCTGCGCTTAGCCTGCCCCAACCTCCTGAATGAGTCCCATCCCCCACCCAACCCTCATCCCCCACCCCCAGGGGCCTAGTTCTGAATTCTCTGCTTTCCCTTCTCTGTGGAGGCAGGGAGGAGAAGCCAGGTGGTGTGTCTTCCCACTTGCTGGTGGCTTGTCAGTGGCAGGGCGTCCCTGGTGTCCACTCCCATGAGGGAGGATTCTGTGGGACCCTCTGGGTGTCTGAGTAGGTAGGTGGCAGGTGTGGCTTTCATGGGAACTGCATCCAGCTTCACCCCATGTCCTCTGTCCCTGGGGACCTGCCAGAGGAGGGTGCCTTGACTCCTGTTGGTCCACACTAGAGGGTGCGAGCCCCTCAAGTGCCTCTTTCAGCATCCTCGGCCCTACCTCTGTCACCTTTTCTGTGCTTTACCGTGAAGGTCAGGAAAAGCTCAGGTGGGTCCCCTTGGTGCCCCCTGAGGCCCAGGGAACTGGGATGACAGGTGCCCAGGGCTACCCAGCCCCTGTGTTCACTTGAGCTGTGGGAAGGCCTATCAAGCTGTCACATGACATGTGCCTTTCCATCCACTTAGCAACAGCAATGAACAAAATAGTGAGGCAAGGCCATCTCCAAAACGTGGGAGCGTACCAGGGAGAAAGGGAGCGTTGGCACCACAGAGGGAAAACCACACGTCGCCTTCGTAAAAGTAAATTTGCGGGTCGTGCACCACCGGCTTCCCAAGAGAATGCGAGGCAGCTCACGGTACAAGGTGCTGGTGATTTAATACCCTTAAAACCAGAGGCAGAGGAACGAGAGCCGCTGGAAAAGTGGAGCCCTGGAGAAACCGTCCTCCCCAGAACCATGGACGCGGGTTCCGGTCTCACGCGCACGTGTGATCACTTGGTCATACGCTGTCTCATTTACACGTCGCAGCCCTCGAGGGGCAGGCTGTACCTAGCCCCACTTTGAAGATGAAGACGCTTGGGCCAGAGAGGCGCCTTCGTCACGTCGCACAGCCGGTCAGGGGCACAAGGGCGCCGAACTCGATTTCTCTTATTCTGAGTGTGATTCTTCCTGCCACACATGTGCCCTGAAGGGAATGAGAAAAGCATGATCGAAAGCCGACATTATCGATGCCACGGGGTGCCATGTGCGTATGGAGTAAGCCCCCCAACTCCACGTGCATTGTCTTTGAGATTGTTTCGTCAGTTTGTCCACACACACACACACACACACACACACACACACACACACACACTTCACATTATTTTAATGGCTCCAGACTATTTCTCTCTGTGAACACACCTTATGCCGTCTGACCAGTGCCTTTCCCGTAGATATTAGGTGTGTATCTCATCTTCCACTATATGAGTAAGATGGCAAGTTTGCACGTTATCTGTAGGGTAAATTCCTTCAACTTGTACCAGTCTACACTCTCGGCGGCACCAGAGGACAGTGCCTGTCCCCTGTGCTCTCACCAACACCGTAAAGCTAGTGAGTGTCTGCTGTGCGCAAAAGGTAAGAAGCTCACCAGTACAGCATAGTTAGGCCCTGTGTGGCCCTGTGTGGCCACCCTGGTTTAGCCAAATCAGGCAATTTTCTAGCCAAAGCTCACCACACTTCTTTGGGACTTAGATACAAGTGTGACGTGTCAGGGGCTAGGACTTCCCCCCTACTCCTTCCTGCATTGTGCTCTCGGCCTCTCTTAAGAGACACGCAGAGATATGGCCTATCTTCCCTACAGGACATAACCAAGTGTCTCTCAGCATCTAAGGGATCCTGGTGCATCTTGATCTCTGTGATAAATCCTCCCTGTCCCACTGGGCTGGAATCCACAACCACCCAAGGACTGGTATTCAGGGATTCATGGGAGGAGAAGGGGAAAAAGGGGGCTGTCAAGCAGAGGACAGGAAACTATATTTCCCATGGAGCGTCTGAATCAGAAACCCCCAATGTCAGAGCTTCAAGGGAGTTATGTCAACATCTCTGAGCTTAGTCGGTGAGAAAACCGAGGCCAAGCAAGTGGAGGAACTAGTCACAAAGCAAAGTCGCCGTCATCCAGAGCCCATCCCCACTGATTTGAGATGCCTCCTCAGAAGGTCGTTTTGTATGAATTTTATGGAAATTGGCTTTTCTGTTTGAGAATGAATGGTTGAAATGTTCTCCTTCACCTTAAAATTTGCTATGACACCAATCCAACCGACAAATACAGGCACAGAGGCCTGTGGAAGGTTTGGAAGCTTTTCTCATTTTCCAATCAAACCAACTTGGCAGCGCCCAGGTAAGCCTCTCTCGGGAACACGCACCTTGGCAGATGGGTCCCCCAGTGGGAGTTTCGTGAGTATCTTCCAAGATGATGATCGTTAACACCAAAATATACTTGAAGTCAGATGAATCAGGAAGGATGCTCTTCAGGCTGACCTCAATATTTTTGAAAGGACATTGATAGTCTAAGAAAATAAGAGCCTGATTCTTTGCTGCTGACTGTACTGGGCTTCGCTCCATTTCTCCCTTTTTTTTCCAGCCACGTTGGCTAATAACTCCTTGTGCCTCCAGACAGCTAACTTGCCTTCTCTACCCCTTCCACATGTTCACCTCCGCCGGCTCTGGGTCATGACTCATCACCATGTGCCATCTCCTACCAGCCAGCTGGGGCCCAATGGTTGTTTCCCCCCCCCATTTTTAACAAATATTTCACCTTCTATTTCTATCAGTGGTGATATTATCATTGGACTTTCCCTGCTGTGCATCAGGCTTGGGTTCCAACAACTGGCTACCCGCCAGCAAACAGTAATGTTCTTCCAGACCCAGTCAGCATTGTTTTGACATTCTAATAGTCCTAAGGATCCAAGCCATGTCACACGGCCAGTCACGTCACACAGACATATATTTTTAAATATATGAAGGCAGAGTCCTCCACACAGGCACAGCCTGGAGGTCAACAAAGTAAGTGGTAAACAAACTGGTGATATTGATTATTAACACGTATACTTTGAATGGTATTTTATCATTTTAGCAAAGTATCATTTGTCTTCCAAGCAAGTGACTTCAATGGCTTTCTGCAGTCGGCCCAAATATTTCCTGAAATCCCAGCAGGGGAAATTCAGCCCTTTGTGTTAATGTTTAGCCCTCTCAAGGCTCCTCTTTCAAAATGCATGTCCCTGAGGAAGGAGTAGCTTTATGTCTCCGAGTCTTAACACTCAGCTAATCTCCAGCCAAACTGCTTATCTTCTACCTAAAACCAGCTTTTCTCCAGTGTTGCAGTCACCAACTTTGCCTACTTACTGGTATCTGTCACCCTTCAGAACATGCCTTTTTGAGAATAGGTGCTGTATCCATTCATGACTATCTCCAGACCTTAGAGTGGTACTTAGCACATATTAGGCATGCAATAACTTTACTGAATGAATAACACATGAGCCGACTATGCCAGATCCTTTGCTCTAGACCAGTAGTTCTCAGGTATAATGACCCCTTAAAAAAATCTACAGAATCCCGGCTCCACACACACAAAAGCAGGTTAAACTTTTAAGATCTATTAAGAAAATGCAGAATGACCAACAGTTAGCGAATTCAATAGAACGCATTCTATTTATTCATTGAAATAAATTTCTATTTCATCAATCACAACAGCACCCATATGTAGTCAAAGGCTTGGAGCCCATGTGGATTTTCAGGTATTTGCAGCCTCTCTAGGCACTCCTTCCCCATGTCCAGAGCCTACAGGGGATGAGGTCCTTAAGGCAGGAGAGAACTCTGAAAAGGCCTGGGGCCTCAGCTTCTCCTAATTCACAGTTTTTTCCAAGAGATAGCCCTGTCCTAAAGATTAATGGATAGTAAGAATGATGCTGAAAGTCAGGGTAACCATGCAGTCAGCATCTGGAAAGCCAGTGAATTCTTCCGGAACATGAAGTTCCTATTCTAGTGAGGGGCTGGCCAATGTTTAAGTGTCGTGCTGATACAGGAAGATAATCGTCATTGGTGGGAACAGCAGGAGGGTGGGAATGTGGGCTGCAGACTGAGCGTACGGAGCCTGGAGCTCCCACAACTGGTGTTCAGACTTTTCCGTTTCTTTTCACTGTGGTCCCATCCCCACCGCCACATTGCAGGACATCCGCATGGAATCGTGCTCGCTGTGTGGTCCTCCGAAAGCAGGGATCACCATTGTAGCACCAGCTCTGTTCCCACAGCACCATCACTCATGCGAACTTCACCAAGCCTCGTAACTTCCTCTCTTACCTTCTACCCACCTTTCTCTTGCCAACTAAGTGATTCCAACTAGATACAATTATCCCTTCAAGGCTTCCCAGTGCTTTGGGATAAAGATGCAACTCACCTTTCACAAGTCCATAGGAGACCCTGCTACCTCGAGGCTTTGGTGCGTCTTTTCCACTGCGTCTCCATGCAACCACATGGCTCACTTCCGTTCCCTGTCTCGACCTTCACCTGTGTCCCTCTACCTGGTATCTTTCCAGCCCCATCCCCTTGCCTGCACAACTCCTAGCCCTCTGTCAGAGCTCAGGCCAAACCTGGCTTCCTGGAGGAAAGCCATGCTCCTCTGCTAGGTCAGGGCCCTTGTGACACCCACCTAATACCCCAGACACCCACGCTCCAAGTGCCCTGAGCTGTCTGACTCCCTTCCACGACCAAGTTAAAGCTGCCCTAACTCCAACCCTGACTGGTTCCCCAGACTGCCGCGTGTCAAAGCCCTCCGCTTCCAATGGGAGGTCACTTCTATTGGTGCTTGCAGCTTCACCGTGACCTCTAATGTCAACCAAGCCAGCCTTTGTCCGTAGAGAAATCCTAGTCCTTTGATGTCTCGCTGCACCTGTTCTCAGCTTTTGGACAAGAAACCATGTCTTCCTGCATCTGCTGCCAGGTTGGGAGGACTTGGAGCTCTGCTTCTGATCACACCTCCAAGCAATTAAAGAAGAGCAAGGTAAAACCCTGAACATAAAGCCCCCTACCCCCACCTCCCAACCACTAGCCCACTCCCCAAAAGGACACCATCAATTATGTTCCATTAGCCTTCAAGGATGAAAAGAAAAGGTATTACCATCAAATAAATACATATACCAATGCACGTAAGTATTTATTCATATCCTCTTTATTTATACCAAATGTATTCTATACATTTTGGACTTAGAAAGCATGGGATTAGTCATCATTCTCACCCCAATTCCTGGTCTTTTTCTGTTTAAATGTCTGCATAATATTACATTGTATGGCTCTATTATTACATTATTACATCATATAGCTGTATTATTTACTTAACCAGTCTACCATACAGATATATAGTTTGTTTTAGTTGTTTGCTGTTACAAACATGTGGCAACAAATATTTTTATATACATATCTTAGTGTGCTTTGTGAATATGTCTATACAGTAAATACCCAGTAATAGAACTACTGGACCAAGAGGGATGTACGTAAATTTCGACAGATACTGTCAAATTATCCTCCCAGAAGTAGACAATTAACACTTCTGGCAACACTGTTTGAGTGTGGCAGCTTGCCTACAGCAAGGCAATACTAGATATTGACCAATTTTTTAATTTTCACTTATCTGTTCCTTGATAATTAACATCTCATCTATATTTCTATAATTATGAATGAGGTTAACCTTGTTGTCATGTGTTTATTTTTCTGTTAACTTCATGTTCATATCCTTTTCCTTCCTGATTTTCATCTTGAATTACTCAATCTTAATTTATATAAATGGTCTGTAAATTGAAGAAATGTGACTGTACTGTTAATATTTTTGTTTTCGTTTTTCTTTTCTCTCTTTTTTTTTTTTTGTCTTTGGACTTAATTATTTCAATCAGGCAATATTAGAAAGTCTTAATTTTAGGCCTTGTGTGCTGCTTATGAATGCATCCCCAGCCCCAAATTGTATGCATTGTAATCGTTTTAAAGAGCTAGACAATGGCTGCGGGCTGTCTCGAAGATTCATTCTAGTGTCTGTCACTGCCCAGCCCCTTGAGACATCACAGCTTCAAGAAAATGCTGACAGTCTTGGCTGAGATTTTCCCGTACTCACAAATTCAGCCAAAAGAGCCCGTAGAATTGAGGTTCATTCAATTGATTTCTCCCGTGGTTCGAAACTCTTGTCCGGGTTATCGACTGCTTTCAGATGCCCTTTGCACAACCTGGAGTTAGACCCATAACTCAGGTCAATTAAAATCCTTCTCTTAAAGCAAAAGAACCTATTTGAGTGCATTTCCTAAGGCTTTCGGAGAAAAATACCGCCCCGGCGATCTCTGGGCTTCTCTGTGCAGCAACTCCTGCTGAACCATTTCTAAGAGTTGAGGAATTTTTTTTTTTTTCTTGACAGCCTGTGGAGTAGCTTTGTGTGTTTCACGGGAAAGGGATGAATGGGGGTGAGCTGCACTGGGGACTGTTCGAGGAAAATTCAGTATGTCTGAAGCTCTGGCATCACGGGCCTTCCCCCCAGAATTTTAGCTTATAATACTCAGAGTCGCGCAGTTTTATCAATCCTTTCTCATAAATCGGCCCATTGCTGTTTCACCCAGCAGCACTGAGGAGAGACATACTGCTGTTCTTGATTTGTTAATGTAGGAAAATGGAGTCTCCAGGAGATGGAGATACTAGAGCAACGAAGGGCTAAGCTGGGTGGCAAAGCTGAGTCTCCTGGTTCTTCCCCAGTTCCCCCGGCCCTCCCCGATCGACGCTGCCTCTCCTGAAATGGAAGCGTTAAGGTTTATTGCAACACCTTTCTGAAAGTAATCATGTGCTCCAGAGATGAAGTAACTCTAAGGAAGGAGGCTGACCTTCAACCTGCAAAAAGAGCTGAGCCCGGTGAGCGTGTTAGTGGTGCAGGGTCCTGCAGACTCCTGGGCACATCCAGCTGGGGCTGCCGTGTAGAACACAGCATGCCTCGTGAAATTTGCATTTCGGATAGACGATGAATAATTTTAGCATAAGCGTGCCTCCAAAATGGCATGGGGCATATTTATACTAAAAAGTAATTTGTTTATTTGAAACTAAAACTTAACGAGATGGCCTGTGTTCTTACCTGTGAATCTGGCGATTCTACTTGAGGAGAGACAGTTTGTCAATAGAGTAAGATTTGTGATATTCTTGGTCTGAGGAAGTATTAGCTGAGTTGTAGCAATGACTTCCCAATATAGAAATGAGGGAGGTCACCTTCTAGCACTTACGATCTCATAGGCAAGGAATACTTTTGCCCATTTTTCTTGGTACCAAACTAAAAAGTGAATGCGATATGTTCGGTCTTTTAAAAATTACAAAAAATATGTGTGAGTATTTATGTATAAAGATAGTCTTGGCATCGTTGTTAACAATTCCGAAAAAAAAAAAAAAAAAGGAATACCTACCTTATGTCAAAATAGGGTTTGGTGATAATAAATTCAGTTGAAAGAACACAATGAGATAAAATAATATCCTAAGTTACGTTTAAGAGCGTCGATACAGATATCCTGGACATGGGAGTATGTTGAGGATAGAACATTAAATGAAAAACACAGGTTGCTAAATTTTCATGTTTTTAACATCTCTGAAATTAGGATGAATTCAGGATTAATGGCACCACCATTGCTCTCGGCCAGCTGGCAGTTGTGAGCAATTGTCATCTTTGTGCGTGCCTCAGTCATTGCTGGTCGTGGTGTCATCTCAGTTGAGCTACCTGCACTGTTGGTAAAACATACTTTGAGTTTGAGTTTGCCCAGATGTCTTCCAACATGACACTAAAATTCAGCATTGACATGAAGAGTTATAGTTTTATGCAGAAGCATGAAAACGAAGTAGAAGAAATGAAATTTGCTTTCAGTGATACAAATTTTCTTTCTGTCTTGGAGCAACAACCACAGTTACAGATTTTCTTGCCCAGCAATGAACAACCATAGGGCTTACAGAACCCAAGGAAGGAAGACAGGCACAAGTAGATGAAGGGGTGTCGATTTGGTTACTGAGAAATGTGCAGAAGGATTGGCTGCCACAGGCCGAGTAAAGCAACTGAAGGCAACTAATTTGTTCCTGGGTCACATAACCAGGGACAGGGCAGGCTGGGACAGAGTTAGGGAGGAGAGTCCAGCCCAGTCTCTGAGGCTGTGGCTGCCACATTCATCCTATGACTTCTGATCCTGTCCAGGCTGGGATCCAGGCAGCTAATGCTGAAGCAAGAGACTGAGAAGGCTCCACACGATGCCTCAGCCTCCCCAGCCAACCCTCCAAAGAGCTAAAGCAGCTCTCTGAACGAAAGGTGAAGGAATGGTTATGGGTGAAGTGGTACAAATAGAGCACTATGGTGCCACCACTCAACTAGCATTTTTATCTGTCATTTGCAACTTGTCCTGGTCACTTGGGAGACTGAGGCACAGGGAAATCCTTGGGGCTCAGGCCAATGCACAAATTCTTTCTGGTCTAACCCCAAACCTCTGAACCTAAGGTTCCTTCTTCCCCAGCAAAGGGAGAAGAGGGTTTGCAGCAACTGGAGTCTATAGTCCCAGCTGCAGAGAGGGCAGGAGCCCTTAGGAAACAGGCCTGTGGTCTCCCCTGATGATCAATTATTTCATGCCCCATCCCCAAAAGATGGCTGAGTGTTTCTCCCTTCAATTCTTCCTTTGTAATACCTGCCTAACAATAATAATAATAATAATAACAATAATAATAATAAATTTATTGAGTGCTTACTGTATGTTAGCGACTGTATGAAATGAAGTATTTTATGTATATAATCTCATTTAATCGTCACTATAACCTGGGAAGGCAGGTATTATTTTCTGACCTTTAGAGATTAGGAAATTTAGGCTCAAGTCATCTGCTGTTAACCACCACTCATAGGACAGTTCCCTGAACAAAGACCCCTGGCTGCTATCTGCCTCTCCTTTGCACTCCTGCTCCTTGGGGCTGCCTCCTCTCTCCCCTCCCCACCCACATTCCAAGTAGACTACCAAAGAGCTCCCCCACCTTCCTCCATTGTCCCCCCCCGATGCTCACAGTGGGCGCTCAGCCCTGTGAAATTCCCACGACCCCCTGTGCCTCCCTAAGTCCTCTGGTTCCCCACGGCCGGCTGGATTAAGCCTATTGTTTCAGCCTGGCCACTGAGGAACGCTTGGACCTGTGCATGTGAACCACAGGGCATGGCCTCAATCCAGAACTGAGCTTTATGGGGCATCGCTCTCATGGAGGGCTGGCTGGGGTTCAGTCTGAGTCCCCTGCTCTGATGCCTGAGTGCCGCCTCTGCCATTCACTGAAGGGATCGTGTGCATATTATCTCAGACACAGAGTTAGTGAGCGATTCCAGAGTCCCGTCTCTTCAACTGAACCGTGAGCTCCCAGAGGCCTTGCACCTTGACCGATGTGAGCCATAAGCAGCGGTCTGTCTCACTCTCGTGCTCCACGGTCCACTGCCAGGCCCAGGATGGGTGCTCGGCATCACTCCTGCCATTTGCCTTTTAACCACACTAACACCCCAGCCTGAGGTGTGGACCTTTGGAGGTGATAGGGAAAGCAGGGAATAGCGACAACATTAGAAGAGGCATGAAAGAGACAGCGTGCTACTGCCTCAGGAGCCCAGGTGTGACATCAAGATCACCGACGAAAGAACTCGCTTGGTATCTGGCTCAGCGACCTGGGTGTCTGTGGCTCTGGAATGGAATACGAACTCTGTGCTGATTCCGTTCTCTGCCCGTCTCTGAAACTAAAGGGAAAGAGAAGGCCGTGCGGCCAGGGCAGAAAGGAAATCAATTAACTTGATGTACAGGGGCGGGGGAGGGGGTTCCTTAGAGAACGCTCCATCGCAGTGGGGTCTGTGAGAAATGCACTCAGGGCTGGGCACAAAAGCCCCACTGCGGAGAGGGGCACGTGCCAGGATCTGTCCTTCAGCATCGCAGCCTAACACTGGGCCCAGAGAGCGACAGAGGGGACGTCGTGACAGTGCTCTTCTTCTTGGTGTCCTCACGGTCCATCCTTTAACCTCCCTCTGCTCTCTATTCACACCACACCTCAGTGGGGCCCTGACTGTCACACTATTTTAACTTGAGTTCTTCCCTCAAACTCGCGACCCCCTGCTCTTCTTTCCTTTAATCATTTTGTTTATTACTGACTTCTGGATGTTAACTCGATGAAGGAAGGCACTTTAGTCTGGTTTTGCTGGTTGGTGGGTTAGTTAGTTGGTTGGTGGGCTGGTGGGTTGGTTGGTTGGTTGGTTAGTTGGTTGGTGGGTTAGTGGGTTGGTTGGTGGGTTGGTTGGTTGGTTGATGGGTTGGTTGTTCTTATTGTATACCCATGATATAGAACAGTGCTGTGGACATTGTGGTCTTCAACAAATATTTCTGATTAAATGGATGAGGACTCGCTGGAGAGTTCTTCTTTGATGTTTAAGGGTGTTTACTCATTCAGTATTTGCTCAGCTTCAGAAGGGCCAGGAAGCCAGGCAGAGGTGTAAAGGGTCTGCATTCTGGGCCATCTCTCATTAACAGTCCAGAGGAGCAGCCTATCTCTTGAAAAACTCTGATGGAAACATAACATTTGACAGACTGCTAGAGAGCATCTAGATTAATTTTGTCATTTAAAAAAAATGAAGAAAGAAGAACCAAATGCAAAGCATTAATTTTGACTAGATCATAGTTAAAAAAAAAAAAAAAAGGAATGAAAGAAAAACAACTCTAAAAGAGATTTTGGAGATAATTGAAAAATTTGAAAATGAGCTAAATATCTGATGACAGAAAGAAACCTGACTGTGGGTGGTGAACACACAATGCAAGATAGATAGATAGATAGATAGATAGATAGATAGATAGATAGATAGATATAGATACCTCACTGTTGAAAAAAAATGAATTGAATATTAGATGCTGTTAGGGAATTACTGTTAACTTAGCTCTGACAATAATACTCAGGTTAACAGAATGCTCTTATTCTTCAGGGATATGTGCTGGAGTATTTGGGGCAGAGTATCGTAAAGTCTGTGACTTATTTCACCTGCCACCACAGGGGACCGCTCACTCTTGTGGTGACCTCCCCTTTGGCCCTGGCAGTCAGGTCCCTGCCCCTACTGGTGTTCTGAGTCTGTTGCCACAGAGAAGAGCAAGACTTTCAGTGGGAGAAGGTGACCCATGGGTGACTCCAGTGATGAAACCGGGACTCGCTGTCAACACTCTGTTTTCACTTGGGTCCTGGATTGGGACATTGGTTAGAAAGTGATTTTGATCCTCTTGATAGCAAATCTGATGCCGTGGTAGTTCAGCCCCCTTTCCGGTCCTCCCTGTGCTCAGCCCTGTCCCTCACATGCTTAATTCAACTCCTTCGGCCTCTTTTCCTTTACTAGCCCAGTGTATCACCAATTACTCGATACAGCTCATGACCTTTGTAATTTCTCTACAGCCCACCCTATTTTTCTCTATTCATTAATAAAAACATATTCACCTGTTTCACCTAAGGTTTCAGAACAAATGATAAACAAGCACTCTCAGCTTTGCCACACAAAGAGGAAGGAAACTGAGCACGCAGAAACATCAAGTGTCACATTCACGGGCAAAAATCCTAACGTCAAAGAATCCGAGGAGACCCAGGATTCCCAGTTCGCAAAGGGCTGCCTGGGTCCTGGCAAGCGCTGGATTTGAGGATTGAGCCGTTCCATGGTGACCTTCATTCCTGTAGGATCGCAATCTATCTTATCCTAAAAGAATGCATTCTTTTTGCTTGAGAAAAAAAAAATCATTTTTAAAGACAGCAGGTAGGGCTGTGGGATGTGCTGGAGGACGTTTCTTAAGGATTACAAATAGGACAAGACTGATGTGTTCTCTGAAAGTCAGGGTCCTTGCAAGTACCATGGCTGGGGAATTTAGAGAAAGGAAAGTTGCACATTTGTCTTCATCACGGTTTCCCAAAAGAAGGGGGAATCTAGGCAAAAACGCATCAACTGTCATAGCAGGAGAGAGGCTGATGAAAGTGACCCGGATGTCCGTGGCAAGGCCTGGGAGTGGGAGGGACTCGTCCTGCCCTTTGAAATAATATCTTCATGGTGGCCGCGCGATCTGTTCCACTTCAGAGGAGAAAACCCAACAGTAATTCCGAAAAGAAGTATGATTGCTATGTCCAGGAAAAGCAACTGAAGAGGTGGAAGGATGTTAGTCCAGGCAATGCCGGTTATGTGACTTTAAAAAAAAAAAAAATCACGTGGACGCCACGGCCCTTGAAGAAAGCGGCGCTTTGCGGGCCCCGGGCGGTTTCCTGCGGGGGCCCGCGGAATGTTTTCCCCATTTCACATGAACGTTTGGGCTTTTACCATGGGCGTGCGGCAGCCTTTGGGAGGCCGCAGCTCAACCCCCAGGCAGCCTCTGCCCTTTTCTGGGGGCGAGTTTGCAGGGCGACCTCGGGGGATCTCAGGCACCCAGGGAAGGGGGCTCCCTCCCACAGGCACTTGGGGACTAATAGCTGCGCCACCTGCTGGGGCCATTTCTTGAGATCAGCTGGCAGTTCGTAGGGAAGAAAAAGAAAAAGCCACCCTATATTGTGCTTTCAACCTCCAAAGAAATGTAACTAAGAGCAACCCTAGGGCACGATGACAATACCTGGTAGCTAGGGCCGGCTGCCGTCTTAGTCCCTCGCGGACCAGGATCATAGAGCTCATGTAGATTGCTTTTATCACTAGAGAAGGGCAACAGATAGCTGCCTTTCAAAGCTTAAGGAGGCAAAACGACAAAATGGCCTGAGAAGGAAATGGAGTCATCAGAGACCTTAACAATCACAGCCTCTAACAAGCTACGTTCAGCCGCCAACAGTTATGTTACTGCTTTGGTATGCATGAGCCTTTCCTACCTCACGGTAAACTCCATTTGCCTTGCTCATCATTGCATTACTAGAGCTTAGCAGATAAGGAGGAGTTTAATAAATAATGGTTGGCATGAGCAAATAGATTGTAACTACGTCAGCAACGATTCGTTCAAAGGGAGAATGAGATTGGCTTCCAAATATTGGTCAAGACCTTTAAGTAGGATGAGCCAAGGAGGTTTTAATTTATTAGGTTCATATGACCAGGTGACTTTTGGGGGGGGGGAGCGTCTAGAATTCTGAGGCGGCGAAAATATGATAAACTGCAGTCTTCCTGTAAGGAAAGAGGTAAACATTTTTAAACCCGGGTTTCATGCGTTCTCCAGGTGCATCTACCTGCTCCAGCCATCAGCCTCCCCTGTCAGCCTGCACTGCACCCCCACACAGCAGGGGAGGGGGGCGGGGATGCTGGACTTTCCGGTCTTGCTTAGTTTAGTGTGCTCGACCAAAGGTGACGAGGACTTACTGGGCTAAGGTCGTGCCCTCCCTCCCTCCGAATCGATCATTTAATGTGACTTATCAGAAAGAGAAAGAACTGTTTACTTTAAAACCCTGGATCCCATAAAGGGAGAGGGGAAAAGCTCCAAACCCACAGAAGCTCAGAGCTCGCGCCCACGGCCGCCCCAAGCAGCCAGCAGAACGGGAGAGCGGAAGGGTCACCCTGTGGCCAGAGAAACCCCGAGCTCAGAGAAGACTCCTCCTGCCTGGAAGGTAAGTGCCTGTCTGCCCCGTGCACCCGCCAACTCCCGGTGTGAATTAGGCTCTTCCTTTAGGTGGTCGCTAACTCCCAACAGTGGGGCTGAGCTGTGACCTTGGTGTTTCAAAAGACCCCAACACAACACCTGGCAAGGTAAAGTGGTAGACACAGATTATTTGAATTTGTCATGATTATCCTGCTTCTTCAGAAAGCCTGAGAAAACTAGAGACTTCCCTAGAGGTTCGTCTCACCCCCGTGAAGGAAAAAGATAAGGTCAGAGAGGAGTCGAGGACCCAGAGGCAGAATGGATCTTTATTTCCACCCTTGGAGTGGCAGTACCTGCAGCCATTTCCCGTTTCGTGATGGTCTGATTTAACAATAGCGTCAAGGCCTTCAAGATTCCTCCCGAAGACTAACTAGAACTGGAGGTGCATTTGACCAGGAATCCCTCCCTCCCCAAGCCTCAGGGCAAGCACACCCCCAAAGCTCACTCTGCTCTAGTCTGTTTCTAAGATGTCAGCATCAGAGTCACCCATCTGTCCACCTAGTGTTGTTCCCATGACAGCAATGGAAGGAGCCGGACATCCGCACAGGAACGAATCCCCAAGCCTCAGCAATGCTCTTACACAGAGTCTGGTGAGGCCCCAGCTTGGCTAAGAATCTGCCCAGTGCCCCCCCCATTCACCCCTGGATGGTGATAAACGCATATAATAGGTGCATGCATCAGGAGCATCCAGATTTTCCATTCTAGGTGGATTTCAATGAGAAAAGAAATGCTTTTTTTTTTTTTTTGCTCTGCATTGAGAAGAACATTCTATTTTTAAATTTCCATGTGCTTTCAAAGTGACAAGACTCAGGCATAGGATGCTGACTTTCTTTGTCTTCATCTAGACTCTAACAACCTAAAAGAATCACATGGATGCCTTTAACACATCTGTTCGAAATGACAGAAAATCTGGATTTGGAATTAAGGAAAAGCATCTCCATTGAATTTTTGCTTTTTAAGACATCTTTGTTTATGTGTTTGGTGCTAATGAATTAGCGTTGCAGCAAGGTCATACTTCCCACTCCCCAAACCACTCCCTTCTTCTAGGGTTTGCTCTCGAATGTGCTCAGCCCTTGGGAATCAGAATATGAAGCAAAGACTTACGAAAAAATAGGAGTTTTGCGCTATTCCTGGTACTTAAAATCTAAGACGTCTTGCAAAGAGCTGTGATGCACACAACATACTTACAGGCTGAAGAATTTGCTAGCGGGTTAGGCTCTGTAAAGGCTTCCTGCCGGTTAATGGAGAGAAACCATTAACATATAATGAAGGGCACACCCAGTGTTGCCTGTTCTTTACACCCACGGGTTCCTGGGGAACTGCATTCTGAATTGAGCACAGCAACTGGAAATGTCTTAGAGGTTCAGTCTAGGTTGAGAAGGTGAAGGACAAGAGACGGAGGCACTACACAGACATTTCATTTGAATACTCAGCCATTTAGGAACGCCTAGTGCGCTGGACCCCTCTCAGGAAATCTCAGGAAGCAGAGAGAGGGGGTGGGGATCACAGTGGCCGAGATCCGAGGAGAGAAGCCAGACGGGATCCTTCCGGGCCTTTTCTGAGCTGTAGAAAACCGTGCTGGCATGTGGACGTGTCACCCTGATTAATATCCAACATCTCTGCCTTGAGCATTGATTTTTTTCACAGGAAATAATAGGTGTAATTATTTCCCAACCACGTTATAAACCTTCTGTTTTTTATTAACTGATACTATTTAAGTTCGGTTTTTAAATTTGAAAACGCTAGAACAAAGGCTTTTTTTTTTTAATTCCTCCAGAAGGAGAAATGACAATGTGGATTAAAAATATGGATACATCCAAGTAGATCCTGGCATTAACAATGTCAGATTTTTTTTGTGTTAGTGACATATTATTGGATGGCATGTGGAAAAAAAATGAAATCATTCTGCTTGTTCATTTAAGCTTTTTTGCAGGTTAACAGGGTTGAACTGGGCCTGCAGAAACAATCAAAGAAGCAATAAAAGATGATGGCCATTACAGTTATGTGTAAAAATTGTGCACAGGGCTGAGAACGTAATAGGCACGCAATAAATATGTTTCTCGATTGACGCAATAATGCCATTAAATTGTTGTACTGCATAATAAAGTATTTCACTAATAGTTTACCAGGAAATTAGCCTGAGGCTCATCTCTCGGCAGTTAGTCCTAGCTTTTCAGGCTCGTTGAGGAGTAGTGTAGAAATAGAGTGAGCTCTAATCGCCCAATTCAAAAGAGCCTTTTGCAAGAAGGAATTTTTATTGTGAATACACACACACACACCCACACACACACACACTGCTTAAACCTGCTTAAATTCTAATTACTTTTCTCAGTACAAAACACTACATGAACTGTAGAAATTAATAAACGCAGAGATGCAAAAGGAGGAAAAAAAGGAAACCCTAACTTCACCCCTCATAGGGAGTCCTGGTTAATAATATTGGATGTTTTTGCCCTGGCATTTGTGCATTTTTCATGGAAAGGAGTGCATACTGTGTATCTTGTTTTGTGAACGACGTTGTGCAATAACATATCTTGAATCTCTTTCTAAGTCAACAACCATTTTTCTACAACATCAACTTAAATGATGGGGGCGTATCATAAATATGGCACCCTTTTCTATAGTTGGACATTTGCAGTTTTTACTGTTACACACAACACCTTCATGGACAACTTTATAGGTAACTCTACAGATTTGTAGAATTTCTTGGGCCAAAGAAATAGAGCTTTATTTGGGGGAGGAGTTGATAAGATTTACCTGTAGTGCATTAACTTCCTCCTCTCTTTTCTTCTTCCCTGTTTATTCTTCCTTCCTTTTTCTGTCTTTTGCAGATTATTGAAAAAGAGCTTGAAGCATACAGAGTTCACAGGGAGAAGTGGTGTGGGGCTCAGATGCTGCTGTTAAACCCTAAGAAGTGAAATGGGCCCAAGCCCTTGCTCCATGAGAAGCTCTTGCCAGAACCTTGAACTAGCAAATCGTTCACCTCTCATTGATTGTTCCTAAATGAACCAAGAGATTTCTGGAACCTCTTGTCATGGCCAGCAATATCCCTCAAGTGGCCAGGAAGTGGGGTGTTTCTGTCCTAGGTCCATCAGGCAAGGACAAAGCAGATGAGCCTGGCTAACTCGGTAGGAGAAGTGGAAGGGACGAACCAGAGTTAAACACCCGAGTACGTTCACTGCAGCTGCAGCTGCACCCAGAGTGCTGAGGATTGGCGGCCAGCTGTTTTTGGCATGAGTTTGCCTGCAAAAGTGCCCAGGTGCAGAGTTCCACCTGGCAGCAGGTCTAACAGTGGGCCAGGTGGCACTTCCCTGCTGCCTTGCAAGGGGCCCACCCTGTAAAGGCAAGCCAGGGTGGCAGACAGGAACCAAAGGACTCTTAATAGGAAGATGAGGAAATCAACACAGTGAAAAAAAGAAAGGAAGAAGAAGAAAAAAAGGCCGGGGTGGTATACTTAAAGCAAATACAATGTTATATGTCGGTGATGTCTCTGTAAAACCCGAAAGCAACAAACAAAAAAAAGTAGGATTCAACGCTCAAGTCCTGTGAAGTCCGAGTGACTCTCACAGTGCACTGATAACTGCAGTCTATGTTGAAGAGTGTGATTTCGTGGTCTGTGTGTGAATAGGGCGTTTTTACTGAGAAACGCAGAAGAGTTTATTTGCAGTTGATAAAAATGGGCCAGTTTTAGGGCCAATGCAAGGCCCTGGTCAAATGCTAACAACTCAGGTGTCTTCAGTTGGCTCCAATGGTCTCCTTTTCCAGCATTTGGGAGAAGGTGAAGGATTATGTAAAATGCTTTATTTTCTCTCATCCTCGATAGTGGGCAGGAGTTCATATATCAGTTAGAAACCATTTTTAACAGGAAACCCAGTAAACCAGAGAGATTATTCACAGGAAGCTCCCTTTGCCTAGAAAAGGAGTAGTAGTCATGAAAAATTGACTAGTTCCTCTCTCCATTTCCCGTCCCTTCCTTACAGCACCCCTCAGCTCCCCCGCACTGCGATGGTGCAAAACGACCGTGGTGAATAAGATTTCAAATCTGGATGCCGCTGTATCCCCTGAGTGTTCCTGAGAGCAGATTGTAGCCCACCTGAATGCAAAATAATTTTAATTTTCTTAGACTGCAGAATTTACCACATTTGTTGATGGCGAATTGGGACATGTATATAGTGAGGTGGGAGAACTGGGGAGGATCCATTTATCCGGTCACATTATTATGGCTTGTAACAGGGTCTTCCATTAAGTATTTGTTTCCTAAAACCGATTCCCTCTAGGGAATCTTTCTGTCTCAGCCGTTTTAGAAAGTGGAGGCAAACAGGTTTCTCATCCATCGCCACAGGAAGCCTTCCTGTTGGCAGGAGGCCTGTGTGGGGTGGTAACGGAACAGATGGCAGTGGGTCCCTTCATTAGCGTGACTGTTCCGGAGCGCAGAAGCCTGGCCCCTGTGAGTCTTTCTCTCTTTCCGTTGTTGAAGATGCTCCCCACCTTTGATCCCTCTCTTCTCTGCTCAGGTCATATGGAGCTGGTGCCTCCATCGTCAGTGGCCACGGTGGAATGTGGAGGTGAAGTTCACACCTTCACAGCTACAGCGATTCCTTAGCAGAGCTGTGGAGTGTGACAATGGTGTTTGTGTCCAAACTATCAAACGCCATTATCACACTAAATAGCTACTGTTAGGCAATCCTTCCGCTCGATAAATGCCTTGGCATCTTTTTGGTCTTGGCAAGAAGGTTCATCTTACAGCAGCGCTCCCAGTCATGTGTAATTCTGGAATAAATTCTGGTCCTTTTGTGCTCGTAACCGATATGTCCTCTGAACTTTGCCTCTCACACGCCGTCATTAAATACTTCAGCTGGTGATGAATTTTCTTGTTTTCCTGAGTCAATAAAAAGATCACTGTGCCCAGAGCATCCAGCACAAGGCGAGGCACACGGAAATTGTTCAACCCATGCTTATTGAATTGAAATGAATAATAAAGAAAGTGTTAGACACAGAAAACTAAAACTAGACTAAATCTAGGTTATGCAAGCCACAGGCTTATGGATGCAAAATCGAGGTCCTCCATTCTCCATCATAAAAAAAAAAAAATACCCAACTTCCTAATAGATTCATATATGGCTTAAATGATCTTTCAGAAATGCTAGAACATGTTTGATTTCTACTAATTTTAATCCATCTGGTACCAGGCTGATTACTGAATTTGTGTGCTAGGTTCTTCCTCGCATCTCAATGAATTACCATCGGGAAATGATACGTGAGCTATGTGTGAGTTTCCATAGCAAATCTGACCACTTTAAACCCAAGCAGCTCCCGGGACAGTTGGCCCAGCTGGGCGGTCTGGTTTGAAACACACTCTTTCTCTGCGAGGCGTTTCGAGGAGGGAGTAGGTTCTGCTTGTACAGAGCCAAAGCTTCTCTCCCATGACTTGCTAAATGAACCAGTATATGTTTAATCAAATTGAAAGGGTTGGAGCAACCGCCAGAAACAAGCTTATTCAATTATCAGCCATTCATTATCAAATAAATATGTACTGAGTGGCTGCCATATGTCCGGCTCGGCCCTAGGCACAGGCGATACTTTTAAATTTTATATGTCCGGTGCTCGCCGGCTCACGTTCTGTTTGGAACCATTCTGATTGTTCAGTTATGTTTCTTAGGGAAACAAATGAGCAAAACTTTGCAAAATCATTCCCAGCCCCTTCTGGAAAACACCAGCAGGTACAGCCGCACGTCTCCCATACATTGCCAGGGCTACGAGGTCATGAGATGCACCCCCCACACCCCCCCCACTCCTCCCAAGAAAAGGAAGTGCATTCCAGCCTGTCTGCATCTCCTTCCGCCTCCCCTTTCTTCCCTCCTGACATCATCCCCTGTCAAGAGGAGAGCCATGAAATGACTGATGCCCTGACGTTGCTCCGTCCTGTTTGACTGGAGAGGGCGCTCGCCGAGCGGGCATGGGCGGGGGCGCTGCGGGTATCTCGGCCTCTCCTTCCTGGGCACACTATTCTCCCTCGATCCATGCAGCACAGGCCGAAGACGACAGGTGTGGGGCTCCTTCCCAGGCGGAGCGCGGAGACTGGGAGGCTCCTGGCACCGCCTGTCATGCAGCTGCAGCTGGGCCTGGGTCTCCTGGATCCAAAGTCCTCCTTTACGGGTCGCCTCCCCAAACCCTCCTGCTCCACGGCCGAGGCCATGCAGAAGCTGCGTAAATCATACCACTGTTCGATCACTGTCCTTGGCCCCCTCTCTGCTTTGTCATGAGATTCTGAGGGAAAGCCTGGAGGATGAGAGGGGGGTGAGTCATATGACAACCTGTCCCTGTGAGGATTCACAATGCAGAGAAAGCCAAGTGCGGTGAAGCTCCGTAGTCATGAAGTGAAAGGGAAGAGAAGGCAAGGAACATCTAACTCGTTGTTCTGGGGTCAGGAGGGGGCGACCACACTACCCAACAGGGACCAGCTGACTCAGTAAGGCAGCAATGACTGACCCAGAGCCTTCAAGGCGCAGTGACAATGCGAAGCCGGCTCACATCCTCCTCCTCCTCGCTCCCACTCACCCCGAGATTTTGCTCAGATGGAACTGAACGGGGAGCAAAAGGAAGGGGGGCATTGTACGTCTTTGGCTCACATAACGGCTCATGATGATTCCTGCCTGGACTACTTCTGCATCCAAGGCTGGGGACCCGTTCTCTGTGTCGCTCTCCAAGGAAGGCAAAGCTGCCGCTGCTCGTTTTAAAGCTGAAGTAACACAATCCTGCTGCCCCGAATCTCTGATTACAGCATCCTTCCCCAGACCAGCTTTTATCTCCCCCGCACTCCGCAGGATGATGACTGCCCGTCCTAGCCAATCCTCCCCAATAAAGCATGCCTGGGGACACTTGCTGGCTCCGAAGGTAGTTTACAAGATGAAAGACTCCACTTGGAAGTGCAGATGAAATCACACTTGAGCTGGGAGACCACGCCAGGGCTTTTCCTCCCCAGGAGACAGTCTTACTTTGCTTTGTGAATCACACGTGTGGCCCCACAGAGCCTTTCATCTCTGGACAATGTGTATCTCAAACGTGACAATTGCCACTTAGGACCTGTCCCATGTTCTAGCCAGCCCCAGAGGATGCGATGACAATAGAATTTAGAACTGGAAACCAGTTTGCTCTTTGTTCTGATGAGCATTAAATTGAAGCCCAGAGTGGCTAAGGAATGAACCGATGTCATCCAGCTAGCCCGGACCTCAAGGCGAGGTTTCCAGGCTTTGCCACTTCATTCCTGGGTGGGCCCCTGGGGTCACGAACAGGAGCCAAGCAGTGCTTGCTGAAGGAGTGGCTGGATGCTGTGCAAAATCCCCTTCCCTTTGATTCCCTTTGAGAGCTGTCTCCTTCGGATTTCACAGGACACCCCGCTGGGTGGCCAGGTCCCTGTTTATGCTCCCTCTTCATCGCATGGTCTGCTATTCACTGGACAGACTGTGTGCCTTGTATTGTACTGGGCTCTAGGGACACAGAGGAGAAGCCTGGGTCCCTTCCCTGGGCTACTCTCAGTCTAGACGTTAGACAGTCACCTAAACAAAGCCACGGAGGCCTCAAGGAACTAGATGCCATCACGGAGTCATAGGGAGGGTGCCCAAAGACTTTATGGTGCTTTCATTACTTTCCAGATGAAAAAACACTGAGTCTTTGACATTATAATCTGTTTTGTTAGTATTGGGAAAATAATCGCTCTTGTTTGTTTCGATGATTCTATTGCCAATAGGTCATAGATAAAGGACACTTTATGGGTTTTGGTGGTGGTGCTGTAACATGAAGACCTTGTTGCTTTTACTTTGCCCGTTGGCAGCGTAATGAGCAGCACAGGATCTTCTGAGGGGCCTTTTTAAGTGTTAGGGGACGGATTAGAACACTTTTCAGTTGTGCATGAGAATTTTTACGTCTCACAGGAGCTGGCTGGGTAAGGTGTGAGCCGCTTGTCTTCCACTGCGTGGGCTGGGTTCACGCTCACAACACCAGGTCCTCCGTCATGGGGAACCTACCCCACGCGAATGCCTCAATGCCCCTCGGTCTCCCTTCTCTTGGCACCGGCTCAGGTATCTACTGGGAACAAACCTACGCCAGGAGACCCCAGGGCCTGTGGGGAGGTGGAGGGATGGGGGCATCCACTTTCATCTCTTTGATTTCCAAGTTCTCTCCCAAGCTTTCTAAAGGAAAAGCAGGGATTTCAAAACATAGACACAAGGTCGCAAAACTGTAGGTAGCTTCTGAACATTTCATAAGGCCTAGTCACAAGAGAGCCTAATTTTAAAAACTGAGTCACTATTTATGCTCGGAAAAAAAAGATTTTATAACATAGATTTATCGTGTATTTAGAATATTAGAACACTGTGCATAGGATGCAAAGATGAATAAGACAGTTACTCATTCATTCATTCATTCAACCATCATTAGGCCATGTGTTCCTACTGTGTGTCAGGTGCTATGCTAGTCACTGAGAATTGAAAAATAAGATACTCTTTCCATAATATAGTGCTGAGTCTGGAGAGGACACAGGCAGGCAAGTGAGTAAGAGCAGTGGTTAGTCACAGGTTCCTTAAAGCAGGTACGGAGTCTGTGGGAAAGACATGATTAAGAACAAGGGACAAGCACTCCAGGGAAGAAACACTCGGGTGCTTTAGGCAGCCACCCAATTAAAGAGAAATTCATGGCCGTGGCAAGTGACGCGGAGAAGTTTTCACCTTGACAGAGCTTGAGTTAGTTTCGAGTTTTCTGGGCATCACCCAGCAATTCCCTCCAGAGAGCAACTGAACTGTAAGGCTAGAATTCATTTGGTGAGATTTTCCCCCTCTCGAGCATGTAGCCAAACATCCACAGAAAAAGATCACCTTTTAAATTAAAAAAAAGCACATTATACTATTTGGCAAGTGACCGGGACAAGTGTGTGTGTCTATGCGTGTTTGTAGCGCGCACGTATATAAAGAATTTTAATTTCTCAAAGGAGCTGGAAAAAATGCCTTTGAAGTCTCATTCAACTGGGACTTTTTTTTTTGAACCAGAGAACAGCCAGTGCTGTGATCTCCAAATGAGGCTGAAATGAGCATCGTTGGCATCCCAGCCCTCACTCTCTGCTGTGATACTGCCCCCTAGTGGTAAGTGATGCCCCGCACATCACACCCTCAGTGGTTCCAGAAGATTTCAAGTTTGCTGCCTCCGTGTTCCAAACTGATTGCACTGAGAGCTCCCTGCTAGCAGAATCCAGCTTTGATTTTGATAAAGTACGTTTTCAAAGGCTTGAAGGAGGGATGGAGAGGCGTGGAAGAGATTGTTCAGTCGAGTGTTCATTAGGCACACCAGACAAGAACTAATCGTGTTCTACCTAGAGAACAAGTCCCTTCCTTCTCACTTTTCTGGCACATTTAGCCCAGTCAAGAGCTAATTGAAGTTCTTTCCTTTTTAAAGGCTGCCTGTCTTCTACACAGCACATCCTGTCTTGATTTTTCCGCTTGGCTTTCAATGGCAGCTGGAGTTAAAGAAGTAAGAGATTATCTCCTGCTCTTTGGATACGCCCGCTACTGTATTTACAGCCTCTGTCACTGAACACTGACTGCCTATGCCCGAGACTCCGCCTGATCTCTCCTAGTTCTCTGCATGAGCTCAGGCTCTTTCAGGTCAGATTTCGCTCAGTAATTAAAGTGAAATGCTGGGTTGGATAAAACTTGGGAATGGCTGCCGTCTGTGTCCCAAAGAAATGGGCTACAAATCACCACCCCAGACTGTCGGTGGTATGTGAGGAAACTTTGATTGCAAGAAGCAACTTGTTCTTAGACGACCTCAGGCAATTCATTCTCACAGCAATATTTCTTAAGCATCTTCTATGTAAAAAAACACTGAGATTTTCTGAGGACACTTTTTTGGAAGGAGCCACAGGGCAGGAAAGGGACAGGAATCATGGGGGCGGTCCCAGTCATAAGGCACGCCTTGTGGAAAGTGGCAGACAGTCAGCATTCATGAGCACTTCAGAGACCGGGGTTATCTGGTCACTCCCAAGGCTGTAGAAATAAATCAATTCTCTACCATATGGTGATTCGTTTGCTCTCTTTTTCTGTTCTTCCAGCTGTCATTTCTGTCTCCATCCTCACCTGTGGATCTGTTCACCTATAACCACTATAACTCCTTACATCACTTATGACCTCTGCTCGCCTGCCTCTTTTGGGTGTTTTTTTCAGTTTCTTCATGTGCTACCAAGCGACTTACTCCCTCCTGTAGCTCCAGTTTGGATCCCTACGCCAGAGAACTGATTATGTGAGCTAATCAGTTCACATTAAAAAAAAAAAAAATCCAAAGAATACGGTTTCATTACATGTGAAATACAGATGAAATTTAAATCTCAGTGTCCACAAATAAAGTTTTATTGGAATTTACCAATGGTCTCCATTTGCCCAGACTATCATAGTTTAGCATTGAAAGTCTTATATCATGGAAAACCCCTCGGTCCCAGGAAAATTGGGATGTTCGGTCACCTGGAACACAGCCAGACTCATTACACATTGTCTATGGCTGTTTTCACACTCCAATGGCAGAGTTAAGTAGTTATGACAGGGGCCATGTGGCCTGCAAAGCCTAAAATATTGACTCTCTGGCTATTTATGGAACAAGTTTGCTAACCCCTGATCAAGACCAAGGAAGAGCAGATAATTCATATGATAAGGCAAGGGACTGTACCTGATTGTTACTATCATGAGAGCGATGACCAAACCTATTTATTTCCTCCATTGGAAGCTGATTCGTTTTAAAAATCTAAATTAGGTCACATCACTCTCCTGCTCAGGGTCTTTCAATGGCTTCCCATCCCACTGGGAATAAAACCCCAGGATCCCATACATCCCTCCTCCTGCTCTTCTCCTGGCTCACTCCAGGCCCACATTCATGACCTTGCTGTTCTTTAAACATGCCAAGTGCATCCTGCCTCAGGACCTTTGCACTTACTCTTTCATCTGTCCAGACCGTTTCTCCCAGATACATGCGTACCTTGCTCCTTCGCCTCATTCTCATTTCTGCTTAACGTTGTCCTTTAATTGAAGCTTCCTTCTTCACTGTAGCATTCTTCACCTCCTTACATCACTTATTCATTTTCTGTGTCCACAGTAAAAGGACAGGCATACGAGGACAAGGACCTTGCTGAATCCCCAGCTCACGGAACAGTGCCGATTACACGATGGGCTTGAGAGAAACATTTGTAGAATTCATAAATGGTGAGTAAAGCCAAGAATTTTTTGCAGGTCTCTGGGCTATGTCCCCACTCGTTGGACCGTATCACTGCTAATCAATAGTTCATTTTAGCCAATATCTGCCCTGTTACAATTACATAGTTGGCTCGTTCTGTCACCCACTGGCCTCTTTTCCTGCCAAACACCTTGTCTTTAATCATGCTACATCTGCTCTGGGGATACCTTGTGCCAGATGCCAGCTTGAAATACTGCCACTTCCCTTGTCCGAAGGATGGAGGCGTCATTCCTCCTGAATCAGGGCGACTCTTCAACCCTCTGAAACTGACGATGACATTTCACACTTCGATGCATTTTCTAGGGGAGGGTCCGGAGCTGTCATGCAGCCCTTAGGATGTCATTCGAACCTCAGCCTTCAGAAGGCCGAGGCGCTCTGATTTGAAGCAACAACAGTCCTTTTGCCTAGACATATGCCAGGCGCTCTAGTTAGAGTTACAGGCTGTCCTGTAAGGCTTCCTCTCCTCTGTGATCAGCGCTGTGTCCTTAGTACTCAGCTGGTTTCCCGGGGATGCTCTCTCGGCCCCTCCGGAAGGTTCTTTCCTTCTGCCACATTCTGAGGCCTTGTAAACCAACCACCAGACTCCTCTGTGGCGATCGGACCTGCAGTGGCTGCCTCACAGCGGCTGCTCTCCCCCGGCTGTGGAAAGTGTTGGGAGCTCAGCCTCCCGCAAGCCACCGTGGGAATCAGAGACACTCTTCCAGGAGCAGCCGCCTGCCAGGCTCCGGCAGAATGGCTTAAAATGGGCTTCACGAGCCAAAGGCCTTATTTACACATTCTGTCAAGTGTCCATGCTGCGGGATTTGTTTCCTGCCGAGGTCCCTGCTTGCTTCCCAGAGCCGAGGCCACCCAGCCATAGGAGTAGAGACCCTCTACTCCTTTCCCTCAAGGGGACAGAGGGCACAACCCTTCCTAAGAGTGGCCCGAGGGAGAGCACTTCTCTCTGACATTCCCTCGGCTTTGAAAGGATGTTCCTTTCCAGGAGAAGGATCATTCCCAGACGCTCCTTCTGCAAAGACAGAGGCCGTCTCTCCCTTTCTGAGCAAGGAGGGAGGTGCCAGCTCTGTGCCACTCTGGCTGTGCCCAGAAAGCGCCTGCCAAGAGCACCGGCAGGCCTGCACTTAGACTGACCGTCTGTCATCATCATCATCATCATCATCACTGTCATCGTCGTCATCATCATCATGATCACCATCACCATCATCTTAAGACTCTTTGGCCCTGGAGAAACCTTAGGGCTAGCCCGCGGAGTGTTGTGAGTTACAGACTAACTCACGCTAACACACCAGCACTGCTGAGCCAAAGGGCTGCGTGTCCTCTATGGGCTCGGTGAGGCCTCGGAGGGAAGGTACCCTCAGCGTCTGTCAGCCACAGCACTCAGCCCGCTGAACTCGGGCTGGCGAATTCTTTGTTAGTAACTGCCCTGCACACGTGGGATGTCCAGCAGCATCCCTGGTCTCTACTCCCTAGATGCCAGGAGCATCCTCTCAGCTGTGACAACCAAAAACGTTTCCAGACGGTGACAAGTATCCCCTGGAGCGACATCACCTACAGTGGAGAAGACTGTTCGAGGGAACTATTTCTTGACCCGGGACTTCACGGCAAGAGGCAGAAGCGACAGGGGCTGAGAGGGGCTGGCCAGACGAATCTTGCTGAGGCAGATGCCATCAAATGTCCCACAGAGCAAAGTTCTTGAGGAAGGACGAGGCCAAGGGCAGGGTTAGGCGTAAAGTCGGAGAACGTGAGAAGGGACAGGGCCCAAGCTTGTGGAGGGAGGGGTTCCCGAGAGGGGAACACAGACGACAGGCTTGGCTTAGGAGGGAGGTCTTCGGGTCACAGGGGACACACCGGGACCTCTGCCTGCCCTGGCTTCAGAGGCGACCCACCCCAGGTCATCTCCTTAAGCAGAGGCCCAACCTGCTTGAAGCCACTCTCCCTTATTTTTTTGTTGTTGTTGTTCAGGAAAATACTGAATACCCACTACATGCTGGGGCTCCCGCATAGAGAGAGAAAACATATTTCTGTCTTAAGAAGAATAGAGATTCAACGAGGCAATTGCACCCGAGTTCAAGGAGACAGAGGTTCGGGGCTCCGAGGGCACAGGCTTGGGTTTTCACAGGAAGACTGACTTCCTGCCGGAGGTGACATCTAAGTGGACACTGTGAAGACAGTGGAGGTTTCTTAGACGAAAGAGGAGGGAAGAGGCGTCAGCGTCTAGGGTGCTACTGCCTAAAAGTCCTTAAAAGGGGACAAGACTTCGCTCTGCTTTTAATAGAGAGTGAATAGCAGAGCAAACCTAAGGGCCCTTAGGGCCCTGGGGCAGAGTGGGGGTGGGGGTCGGGTTGGGGGAGCAGGAAATTGCACGAGAGGAAGGCAAAAGAAAACACACCCCAGTTACAGCTGTGGTTCCCAACGTGCCGTATCAACACCACCTTGGAGCTCGATAGACGCGTAAACCCTCTGACCCACCCCAGACCGGTGAAAGCAGAAGCTTCTAGGGAGGCCCCCAGGGTCTTAACAAGCCTCTGATGAACCACTGGGCTGCGGGCCTGGTCGCCGCGGTGCTCATCAGTGTCTAATGAGAAAGCAGCAGTGGCGATCAATCAGCCGATCAATCAGCCGGGGACCCTTGCCTTAGCAGAGAACAGCTGAGTGCTCTCAACCTTGGCTGCACAACAGCACCACCCCGAGAGCTTTAAAAACCCCCGAGGCCCACGCTGGGCCCCGCCCCAATGACATAAGAGTCTCTGAGGAGGACCCAGGCGTCGACAGTTTCTAAAGCCCAGCAGGTGACTCCAACGTGAGCTGAAATGGAGCCCTACGGCAGTAAAAGGAGGGATTCACAAGGTACGCTGTTTTGAACGATTGTGAGAGCTTTATTTTTAAACAGGAACAACTTACATAAAAGTATGTGTCAGGTTCCAAGTAATTCAGACAAAACACAGCTTTATTTTTCTCTCCTTTATAAAAAATCAGGAGATAAAGAGCCTGGGATTGGGGCGGCAGCTCCACAGTGTCTTCAGAAATTTGGGTTTGCTGGGTGTCCACTCCGTTCTGTCCTCATGGTGACAAAACGGTTACTAGCACTCCAGCTATCGAGTTCGTGTTCCAGGAAGGAAAATCTTAAAGGACGCAGGGCAAAACGGGTAGTTGCCCTCTAGCTCAAGCCCCTTTAAAGAACACTCCTGGACGCCCCACCTGGAGATTCTGCTTCGATTTCATTGGTCGGAACTGACACAGGACTCCCCTCCGCCGCAAGGAAGTCTGGGAAATGCAGTATTTCTAACTAAGCACTTTACCACTATAAAGAATGTTGGGCTCTGTTTCTAAAGAAGAAAAGGGAAATGGATATTGGGTAGAGAGAATGGCGAGAGGTGGTTTTTTCTCTCTTCCCCATATGGACTGTTCTGGTAGCAGAGAGGCAGAGATATGATACAGCCTGGGGAGAAATGGGTCACTGCAGTAAGAGTGGACAAAAGAATACAAAACAAAGTGCAGTTTTTAATCCTTTTCCCCCAAACAGGCTTTTCAGAATCAAAGGTGAAGCAGGGTATAGTTTCCTCTTCCCACCCCGGGAGGAGGGAATAGGAGAGCAGCATGGAGCATGGGGGACGGGTAGGACCTTGAAGCCTGTTGATTGGGGTTGGGGTGGGGGCGATGCCGGAAGGACCAGGCCTGCGGAGGAGGGATGCTGAGGAGGGCGCCACCTGGAGGCTGAGTTCGTTATAATTTTAGCAGCCACATTAGCTGTCTACTGGTCACTGTGGAGCGACCATTCCATGACAGCTGCCTGCTCAGGTCCCTAGAATGTCTTGGAGGGGACGTCCAGACATCTGTCCACGCCCGACACTGGCTGAGCCCCTGCACCAGTGCCACGTCTGGAAATACCCCTCCCTTTCTATGGCCTGTGACAGTAACAGCCTCCTCAGAGATGGGGATTGGACCCAGAGCTGCAGTTCAGGTATGCACAACAAAGCCCAGGCCCCCAACAGTGGTGGAAACCCCTCTACCCACACTGATCCCGACATGGGCCAAGCATGAGGAGTGTCTGGGAGCGGGGCCAGCACCCAGCTCTGTGCAAAACAAGGGAAGTGACAACTCACAACTTTGAGAGAAAGCAGAGTGACCTTTGATTTGCCCACTCACATGCCGCATTTAGGACCGTTCATTGTGTGTGTATCTACAGATGCTGTAAATATATGCACGTGTTTATACAAACCGCGGCAATTCTCTCGAGCTGTTGTACAATAAAGATAAAGGGTTAAAAATAGAACAGACTAACGTTCTTTGGTGCAGCATCTCACGAGCAGCCTGGAAAATTCAAC
>PUFA01001443.1:0-29186 GCA_003508835.1 Eonycteris spelaea
AGGGTAGCATGGCCATAGACCTGATTAGCTTTATCATAAGTATATGCCACCATCAAGGTAATGAGCATTTTCATAGCCTCACAAGGTTCCTTTTGGGCTTTACAATCCATTTCTCCCTCAGAAAACCATCATCTATGTGCTGCTCTAGATTACTTTGCATGAGTTTAGGTAGACTATTTTATTATTCTTTTTCTGTTTGACCCATCTTTATTTTTTGAGGTGGCTAGGAGGGAGCAATGATGTTTCCTTAAAGTTCTGTTTTGTCAATTCGTCCTTGTGACCCTTTTTACTTTGAGGAGGTAAGTTAGCCTAGTATTCTTTTTTTCCTATGCTTATCGGAAAATGTTCCTTATAACCAGGTAACTTTTAGGCAAAATTAGAAATTCAATAGAATTTTTCTTTATAATATCCATTTTTATGCCCCATGTTTTCTACTTCAAGGACTTTGTGGAAAGAGGACTAAATTAAGAATTAGGAATCGTAGGTTATTTTCCAATTCTTCTTCTAGCTAACTATTACTGGATAAACCATTTAATATTCTAAGTACTTCATCGCCTAATTCATAAAAGTGAGATAGTGGAAGAATTGTTACGTATGAAAAATATATCTTAGACCCCAAATAAAAGTGGGTGTTGAGGGGTCATAGCATCAGATACTTACATCACTGTTGTAGACTGAATATTTTGGTCTCTCTGTACTCCAGCTTCCTAATCCCCAGTGTGTTGGTCTTTGGAGGTGTGGCCTTTAGGAGGAGATTAGGTCATGAGGGTGGAGCCAGATTAGTGTCCTAATGAAAAGGACTTCAGAGAGGTCCCTTTCCCCTCCCTCCAGGTGAGATTACAGAGTGAAGACAGTGGCCTGTGAACAGAAGTGGGTCTCCACCAGACACTGAGTCTAGAGGCACCTTGCTCTTGGACTTTCTCACCTGCAGACCTTTGAAAAAGAAATGTTTGTTGTTTAAGTCACCCTGTCTATGGTTTTTTGTATGGCGCAACTCGAGTGGACTATGACAGTCACCAATACTGTGGGGCTCCTCTATCTGCCCAGAACTGTTTATATTTGGATTGTAATAGGAGAAGGAAAATACACTTCTATCTTGTTTAAGCTATTTTGGCCATTGTCACATCAGTTGGACCTGTATTCTAATACTATCTCTTATGTCTGAAAACATGCTTTTAAGAAAGCATTAATAGTATACTATTATAGGGTGGTTACACTGCATTTACAGCAAAACCTTTTTTTGTTAGCTACTGTGTGAATCACAGTTTGTGTCGCAGAATGTGATTGAAGCAGAGAGAAAACAGGGGTAAGAAATAATGTTGGGGGTCTCCGGAAATGTATTCCTGGTTTTCCTGAGACACTAGATGTGGATAGGCTCGCGCTTTATGCATGAGAGGACTTGCCCTGCCTGGATGCTGGGGACCCCTCTTCCCAAGAGGAATCATCCTCCACAGAACCTTCTAGTGCACATTCTCTTCCCTACTCTGATCTTTTTTTTTTTGGTTGTATAGTGAGTTTCACTGGGCTCTCTGCAATAATCACAAGCATCTCCAATTAAAGCTTAGTTCTTCATCTTCTCCCCTTTCTAAAACAAACTGGAACAAAGTAAGAGAAACTTCCTCCTTATTTTTTTGTTTTCTAGATCCACCCATACCACCACCATCTACCTGTGTCATCATTTCTTGCTTCCAGATCTGTCCAGATGTTGTTCCTTTTGCCTCTTCCTACTTGGCCTCATCTTTATCAGGTTCATTCCTCCTCTTCCCTTAGGTTTGAGTTCAAGTGGCACTCCTACTGGGAAGTCCTCTTGGAGACCCACAGCCAAAGCGGTTTCACTTCCGGTATGTTCCTGTAGGACTCTGTACTTTCCCTATCACAACAGGTCATGAGGACTGTCTTCTTTTAAAATTCTCTTCCTTCTCACTAGATCACTGGGTCATTCTCATTATTGAATACCTAGTGTGTAGCTCAGTGCCTGTAGAACCTGAAGTGAGGTTACTTTTCCCGACTCGCAGACAAGCCAATTATATTGACACCTGCTCCCCGTGAGAACCTGTCCTTGCCTGGATGCAGTGAAAGAAAGGAGGCATTTATTTCAAAGGCACCAGGAAGGAGGATGGGGTTAATGCTGAAAGACTCAAACTCCTTGATGGCTTACAATCGGGGCCTTTTCAAGCTAAAAACCATAACTAAAGGGTTCAGAGTCATGGGCTGTGTCGATTGGTCAGGTTTTGTAGAAGCTCCGGTGATTTTCTTAATCTGATTTGTTTATCCTTCCGTCATCCTGTCTAGGGTCTTTGTTACTAGGGTGGAGAGAGCTTCCTGCTTGCAAACAAACCAAAGTTCTGCAGCACATATTGGGGATTGTGAGTCAGTGACGTTACCTTAAGCGCAGAAGAACAGATCTATTCATCTTGTGCTTAACAGGCTACATTCTTTTATTATCTCAAACAACATATTCCCTGAAACCAGCTTTACAAGCAGGTCTTCAGGTCCCAGACCTGGTTACATTCTTTCCTAGTCTTTAACCAGAAATAATGACAGCCAGCTAAAAAAAAATTTTTCATCCACTTTTTAAGTTCTTCTAGCTGGACTGATAATCAAATTAGAAGAGAGATTAACAGGAGAAAATGTATAAAGTTTATCATGTAATGGCTGAAAAATGACTGCTAGAAATTCATTACTTGCAGGAAAATTACTGCTTGGCTATGCCCGTGAGAACATGGCTATGTCCGTGGAAACACAGGCTGCTACCCATAGGAACATAACATTCTGAACAAGCTTTCTGCTTCTGTAGCCCCGCTTACGCACCTGACCTGTGAGTTGACAGGTCGTGAATAGAGAAAGACAGACCTTTGTGTTTAGACAGAATGAAGAATGGGATTTGGGGCTTAAAACCCTGTACCTCTAGATTTCGGGCTGCTTAATTTGGGGTCTGCGTACCCCTGGCGGACCTAGCTGGCTGAATAAAGGGTGTTTCCTATAACTCACTCACTGAGTTCTGGTGGTCCGTGTGTCTTTCGGGGGCTGGCGGCTACAACAATCATCCAAGTGCACATTCTGGGGTGCCCTAAGAATAGAGACCCAAAGAAGTATTGGGCAGTTAAGGTTTATAAGCCATTCTGAAGCTAAGGAGCCAAAGGGGGTTATGGTTTGGAACTTCAAAGGGCAGGAAGGCCATTGCATGGAGATGGGAAAGCAAATGCTTCGTGAATAAATGTTTGCTGGGACATCTGTAAAACGGGATACAGAGAGGACTTGGAACAAGTGGGCCTTGCTTTCTATCACACACTGGCTGACATGAAACTGTAGTTATCTGTGATGATATCTTCCCTCCTGGAGCAGGTCCTCCATCTAAATTCCTTTTAGGCAGGTAAGGGAGGGAAGTCGAAGGCTTTTCCCGAGTCTTTTGTTCCTTAATGACCAACTGAAAATCGATATCCCAAAAGGCATATTTAGGGGTGGCAAACTCTTCTTTCTTCGCAGGGGAGCTGTGAGTCTTGAGAGGCTAATTTCACAAGTTTAACTAAACGCTAAATTCGAGTAGCTCGTCTTTTAATGAAATTCATTTAGTATCTAAATCATTACCGCACAAGATACAACACTCACACATCCTTATATAAATCTAAGTGTATCTACTTTTGACTCATTACAGAAAAAGTAAAAGGTACAGCTGAATCTGCTAATAAAAATGTTTCTTGCTTTGTTGTCTGCAGCTCCCCTTTGGGGAGGTCTTAGTTTCTGAAAAACAAGGGAGACTGTTAAGAAATCATCCACAGCTGTTAAGGAAGAACCTAGAGTCCTGCTACCCTGTCTCTTGTTTTCTGTTAGTGTTTAACCTGTCATTCCTTACTGCTTAATGGATTCCTTTGTTATGTTTCTACACATCCTGATTTTTTAATTAGTACCTGCTGAGCTTGTTGCCTGACTTCAGGACTTAAGTCATGCTTCCATTGTTGAGGAGCTGGGGTGGGGGGCAGCTTGCAGAGGGGTGCCTGCTAGATTTCAACCCAACTAGGGACTCCATAAATATTGTTTGCCTGAGTAAATTTAATACTTACCAAGAATCTTAAAATATCTCTTACTCTTTAATCCTTTTGCAGAAGCTAGTCTAGGGAAAGAATTGGAGGTTTAGACAAAGATCAATGTACAAAGGTAATTATCCCATTATTTTTACTAGGACAATTGGTAAATAAATTATAAGACATCTCTATCCTAGAATATTTTGAGCCATCATAATTGAAATTTTACGTAGGCTTATTGGCAGGCAAAAATATTTGGGAAATAAGTTAAAAAACTCCAGGGCACCCAAATGTGTGTGTGTGTGTGTGTGTGTGTGTGTGTGTGTGTGTGTAGGCGCATGCAATCCAATTTTGTTAAAATTGTTCATTCAAAACTGTTATAGTCTCCAGTCTCTGAAAGACACATGGACCACAGAACTCAGTAGGTTATAGGGAACACACACCTTATTCAGCCAGCTGGGTCTGCCAGGGGTACGCAGACCCCAAATTAAGCTTCCCTGAAATGTGGAGGTACAGGGTTTTAAGCTCAAAATGCCATTCTTCATTCTGTCTGGACACAAAGGGCTATCTTTCTTCTATTCACTACCTGTCAACTCACAGGTCAGGTGTGTAAGCGGGGTTACAGAAGCAGAAAGCTTGTTTAGAATGCTATGTTCCCACAATCAAAGGCCTATGTTCCCATAGCGATAGTCAAACAGTAATTTCCAGTAGGAGTTGTTTTTTCAGCCACCACAAAACAAAGTACTACAAATTGTATGTCTTCAACACCACATTTATTGTCTCACAGTTCTGGAGTCTTGAAGTCCAAGATCAAGGTGTCGACAGGGATGATTCCTTCTGAGGGCAGTGAGGGAAAGATCTGCTTTGCCAGCCATTTCTCCTTGGCTCGTGGAGAGCCATTCACTTTCTGCCTGTCTAAACATTGTTTCCCTTTTCTTCTTGTCTGTTTCTGTGTCCAAATTCTCCCTCTCCTTTGGAAAAATAAGGACAGCAGGCTTTTTGGACCAGAGTCCACCCAAACAACCTCATTTTAATTTGATTACTTCCGTAAAGACTTATCTCTAATAAGATCACATTCTGAGGCACTAGGAATTAGGACTCCTACATAGTGTGTGTGTGTGTGTGTGTGTGTGTGTGTGTGTGTGTGTGTGTGTGTGTGTGTGTTGGTAGAGGGGAAGGGGCAAAATTCAAGCCATAACACAACAGAACCATTAATGATTATTTTCATTCCAAAGGCTGTGACATAGAAAAACTTCTAGTGTTTCTTCTTTAGCTGCTTGATACCCAGTAATATTTTCCTAAGTGAGATTATAGATGGCAACATGGAAATATTAAGGTTGAAACACTGGCCTGCAAAGGGAAGACCATTTTTGTCTCCTGATTAACAGCTGGTTATTTTAACCATAGGTAAAACATAGTTTGTATTTGTGTGGAACACTATCGTTTAGAAAGAACTTTCTTATGCTCATTTAATTGATCCCTATAATCTTTCTTATAAAGATGAAGAAACTGTGCCTCTCAGAGGATAAATGATTTGCACAAATTGGCACAACTAGGAAGTCCAGGAATTGCTTACAATCCAGTTAGTCTAACTCTTCATTCAGTGTTTCTTTCATTGCAAAATAAAAAAAAGAAAAATAGACTCCTTGGTCCACTCGATCAAGCCAAGCTAGCAGCTACAGCACTTCACAAAGGAATACGAAGCTCCATAAATTAATTGCATGAGTCTGAGACTTTTCTGAAACATTCCTTCTATTTACCACACCGGGTCGCTGTTGCAATGAATTGATTCTAAACTGTAACCTATAACTCTTTAATATTTTACTTCTTTACAAAGTGTCCTAGCCTCTTTAGCACCCTCATAAATCCTTCCTTGCTCCTCCACTTGATACTGAGGGTAAGCTGGTTAATTATTCCATCCCTTGAGCTATCTACTTTGCCAAAATGTTGCTAGAAGTCATGAGCCCTCACTTATATTTTGCACAGGAAAATGGTAAAAAGTGCTCACTCAGAATAATAATAGATTGGGCAATTCCAGTCCTAGAAGAGGCACCTCCCACATATTTTCTAGTGATTTCCCTTTTCCATATTATATGAGCAAAGAATTCAACACACTATTGTCTTCTCTATATAAATGTATCTCACATGTTTTGATTGCTGCAATTGGCTGAATCATTAATGCTAGGGTATCTTTTGGATTTGACTCCTTCCTTGAATGGCCATTTAAACAAAAATCTTGTGTTACTGTTATTGATTTTATATTGTATATTTCTTAAAGGAAAAGTGAAATATATGTTTATTATATATATATTTAAAATAAAAGCCACTTATGTAATCCTATGCAATGCTTTCTACTGGCCATGGATGGTGCTTTGCGAGTCATTCAGGTAAGGAAGGGGTGAGAAGGAATTACAATTGACATTGGACTATATGCCATAGGCAGACCCTGAAGTAGGTATTATTGTCCCTGTTTTATAGACGAAGAAACTGAGGTTTAGAGCTGTGAGTTGCCCAAGGTCACAAGGTGGCAGAGCTGGAACTTGGACTTAGGTCTGTCTGACTCTGAACTTGTGCCTTTTCTTCGTCTTCATCTCACTTCCTTTCTGGTTAGGTGAATGATTCCACATCAAATGTCTCACCCTAGCTGGTCAGTAGGGACTAGCTAGGGGTCTGCTGCCCTGTTTAACGTTCGTTAAGTGAGATCTGAGAAGCAGATGTTAGATGTAGACTTACTGAGATGATATGAGGACACCAGGGTGTCAGGAGATGAGCGGTCCAATTCAAACGACCTCATTTGCTCTTTGTCAAATAAGATTACTATTCCCTGTTTTATCTGGTTGAATAGGGATCAATGGGAGATTTCTGGGTATAAAGTACCCGGTCAGAGGGGTCAGTCTCAGAGCTCCAGGAGTGCCTGACAAGATGGCCACCTTCTGGGAATGTGGAACAGTGATGGGGCATAGAATTGTGATGGAATCTACCCTCTGATGTATTTGCTTCATTCAGACCAAATCTGGAAGGGGTTAGACCTTAGCAAAGACCTCAAAGGAAATCCCGCCTGCTATGCTGTTGTGCTAGAAGGTTTGTACCCACCATTCTTCCTGAGTGCTCAGTTGACTCTTGAGAGGAAGCACATTGTGAGGAGCTGCCATCCTGCTATTGGCTTGCTCTTTGTGAGAGCTGCTGGTGTGGGCTCTGCCTGTTGCCGCTGTGCCTGTTTCCTGGTTCGTTCCCAGTCTAGGCTCAGACTCAGCCACAAAGCCTAGACCTGTCCTGGTTGACACGTAGAATATGAGGCAGGTGGCAAGAGTGACTGTGCTCCTGACCCTGGGTGAGTCGTTTTGGGATTAAGAGGCATTGGGATCTGGGTCTGAACAGCGATCTGTAAACCTACCTGCTACCATTGCTGTTTATCCAGATGTTGAGGGCTGGTTTTGGGGAGGGTCCTATTTTTCTCCGGGGAGTTCCTCAGCATTATGTGAAGGGTATCTTTGGGCAATAAAGATGTTCTGGGTCACTGAGCCAGAAACATGGGACAGACATATTAGACCTGCCACTTCTGTATATGTTTTCCTGAGATTCCTCAGAATAATATTTTTAAAATTTGTCTTGGAACACAGTAAGAAGTAAATTGTATGTGTCTGTGTATGTTGGGGAAGTCAAGGTAGGGTTGGGTTTGACCTTGAGAGAACCTGAAGGGTTCTTCAATTCACCTTGGTTTCAGGATAGGAGCTAGTACTGTGTTTTTATTCCCACAGGTACTTTGAGCCTTGCTAAGACCACGCAGCCCATCTTTATTGACTCATATGAAGGACAAGAAGTGAACATATCCTGTGACCACACCAACATTGTGACAAATGAGTATATCTTGTGGTACCGACAGTTTCCCAACCAGGGACCGCAATTCCTGATTCAAGGATATAAAACAAACACAGCAAATGAATTGGTGTCTCTGTTTATCCCTCATGACAGGAAGTCTAGCACACTGAGCCTTCCCTGGGCTTCCCTGAGTGACACCGCTGTGTACTACTGCATCGTGAGTGACACACAGTGAGGCAGACAGGGCTGCACCTGTGCAGTATCCCCGGTGGGGTGGGAGTCAAGCCCAGGAAGAAGCCCAAAAGGAGTGCTTTCTAAATGTTTATTTTCTTTTTTCATTTTCAGAAGGTATTAGCAAATCCCTGTTTTTTTGACTATTAAAAAGCTTTTTGTCTTCTTTATTTTAAAAATAGATATTTCATTCCATGCTCTGAAATTCAAAAAGGACAAAAGGGAATACAGTGCAATGTCTTCATGCCACCATTGTCTCTGAGCTGCTCATTATACGAAATGAGGCGGTCTATGGCAGTTATAGTATTGTTGCCGCTCACTGGTGCTCCTCCGTTCATGTGTACACACACACGCACTCGCACACACACTACACACCTGACATGTGCACTGCACACAGTCAGTGTGGACAACTTGCTTCTCAGCTTTTGAAAAATTTAGCCGTGACGGTTTATTATTTATTGTCATACAAATTTCAAACATTTCTTTGGCCATTTAAGGATCTAGGTGTCTTCTGAGTTGAGATCTTTCACTCTCTTTGTTGTTCTTCTTCCTCTTTTCGTTTTTCCCATTCCCCTGTCGTGGGTGGCATAGCGAGAAGAATGGAGATGATAATGGAGGAGGGGGTGGAGAAAAGTTTTGTCGTTTCTGATTGGTATGACAGACTATTTTTTTGCAATATCTGAAGCAGAAACAGAAATTCTAGGTCATTGTCACTTTTCCAAGTTGGCTTTTTTTGGGGGGTTGGCAAAGAAAGACAGAAATAATGGCAAAGTTTCTGGAAATCTTATAGAGCTCCTGTGGCTTCATCAGAGCCATGAGAGTATTATTATTATTATTATTATTATTATTATTATATCATTATATTATTATTATTATTACGAGATTGTCTCCGATTTAGGCGACAGGGAAAGCAATATTTGATGATATATTCTGCTGAGGCTGAGATGGCTAGACCATGGGATGGGAGAGTGTTTCCCTCTACTCATCTCAAGGTTTGGTGGGGAAATAGTATTACGGAAAAACAGATAATTATAAAGCATTAGCTCATATTCTGCTCCCCCTGAATCCCTCAGTATTTTCCTGAACTCAGATGTGTTGGGACCCAGGGCAGGCCATCCCAGTGGCATATTGATTATTTTGAATGCAAATCGCCTGAAAAGCAGCAAGAACAGGAGGAGCCCTCTGACTCTCCTTTGTCACAGTCAAAGCAGGAAATAAATCTCCAGGATAGATGCCCTTCCCACTCTGGAGGGACTGAGAGACAAACTTATTGTAAGAGCTATAACATCCAGAGTAGAAAAAGTGTGTATAAAAAATCCTTGTAATGCCTTCACTGATTTACTACCCCAGCCCAATCTTTGTTCAGATTCCTGTCTAACGAATACCCAAACCTGCTTAGATTCCTTTCTAATGAGCACTAACTTTCTTTCTCCTGTCAATTTCTCACGAATTCATTGTTTCTTTGTCTAAAAAGTATAAAAAAGTGCCTAGTTTGGTCACTTCTTTGAGTCTTATTTTATGATCTGAGCATCATATTGTGATCGCCCCACGTGCACATATTAAATTATTTTTTCCTCCTGTTAATCTAGTCTTGTGTCAATTTTATTATAACTAGTCCATTCATAGGAAGGGTAGAGTGGGGAATTCTTCCTACTCACCAACAGTGTTACTTTTTAAATAGTTTTAAAAATGTGGTGGCCAATAATGGTAATAATAATAATAGTAGAAAAACAGTGAGAAAGCAAGGAGTGGACTCAAATAAGAAAGCAATTGAATTAAACAAAAGAGGAGCTCTATATTACTAGGGGAAACAGGATTATTCCTTAAATTGTGCTGGATCAATTGTTCAGTTCAGAGATTCTCAGTCTTTCTCCTGAGCATCCCCACTGTGCAGGGAGAATGAACTCACCCTCTCCTTCCCTTTCCTTCCTGAAATCTTGATGATGAGAGCATAGTAGTCTAAGTAGTCTGCTGCAAGCATAAGCAGTCTCGTTTAGTTTTTAAAAAATTGAGGAAACATTTTAATGTTACTGTATAATATCTCCACGTGAATTTTGGTGCAACATATTTTTGAAAGAATTACCCAGTGGACCCATTTCCGATATTTCAGTAACGATAGTGCTCCTAGAAGATGCACATGATTTTATGTTTTGTCTTGAGGTACTCACTTTGAGAAGCACAAAGCTGAACATTTGTAAACAGAAAAACGATTAGTTGTTTAAAATCTCCAGATAATCAATAAATATAAGATGAATGAATACATGACGTACCTTACAGAACGAAATAAATTTTAGAGAGATTAAAGAATTCAATCACAAAAGTTTTAGTAAATATGTATAAATGTGTATTAATTGAGTGACCGGGGAAGAACTTTCTAAACTTTAAAATAATAGAAGGAATCAAAGGAAAACCATGTTTGATTACATAAATATTAAAAGCGAATTTATTCTATGAAGAGTGACCAAAATTACATTCACTTCAAATCACAGTTTACTGTTAATTTGCTGCTAATCTGACAACAGATTACAATTTTTCTAAATTATTTTTATATGCATGGAAAGAAAAACATTAATATCCAAATAGGTAAATGTATAGAAGTTACGCTGAGGTAATTTACATAGGAAAAAAACAGGAGTGTTCACAAACAGGTTGAAAACGTTTAAGCCTACTGGTAGTCATAAAAATGTTAACAAGTTAAAAAACTCCATTAGGGAATTTTACAAATAATTTAATAGCAATTTTAAAAAAGAACTTGAATGAGATGAAGCAAAATAGAGATACTCTGGTGGGAGAGTAAATTATAAGCTATTTTGGAAAGCAATGAAAAAACATGTCAGTAATCTAAAAACATTCATTTTCTTTGTTGTCATTTTCTCTAGGGAATCTGGCTTCAGGAAAACCCTCAATACATAAAAAGTAGTTATTTACAAAGATATTTGAAAAATTATTTATATGAGAACCAAAATGTCTAATCTTAACGAGAAAGACTTAATAACCCAATTGGAATATTATGTAGTAAATTAATGGTATATATAAAGAGAATCTATAATGATTATTTAAAATGGTCAATAAATGGTGTGATCGCTACTTAGTAAAAGTATGAACAGAGTAAATGTTGGAAAGTAATATATCAAAAGCTGATAATGTGGGGGAGCCTAATACGCCACCCTAGAAAAGTCCCAGTTTGGCATGTGAATTATTTTGAGACAATCAGGGTTCAGCAAACTCAGGTAGAGCTTTTTACCTCCCCTTAACTGCCTAACAGAATTTAGACAGCTGATCTGTACAAAGAGAGCTATTGCCAGAGGCAAATTTTTATCTCAGAAAGACTTATCTGCATGTCATGGCAAACATTTGTTTTCCAAACATTAGCTCTTCTCATCTTCCCGTGAATTATTTCTTCCTTTTTGAACCCCAGATCCCCACCTTTTAAATGTCTTATGTCAATTTAATTATTAGGCCAGCGAAAGAGCCTAGAATGGAATAAGGGGAATATTTTCCACCTCTACAATAGTGTATATCTTTGCTCAAGAGAATAAATAATGATTTTTCTCTTTTCATTCTACTTTCTATATTTTCCAAAATATGAATCTCATTTGATTTAAAGTCTCTCTAATCCATCATTTTCTGTAAACTCTCTAAAATTCCTTCTCGCTGTGAAGTTCAGTGCTTCTGGTTCAGCCACTGGTCACTCCCAATGAGCAGGCTCCTGACTGGTGGGTTGTGCAGTCGCCATTGCATTCCCACTCCTAATCTAATCACTCACATGTACTGGGTCCTTACTGTGTGTGATCTACCTACGAAGTGTTTTATGGAATTAGTCCATCTAGTCTTCCTAGTAATATCCTGATGTTACTTCTACGTTGTCGACAAGGAAATAGATACTTGAAGACATTAACTACCTTTCCTGTGCTCAGAGAGATCAAATGGGAGAGCTGGGGTTCAAACCAGACCAACCTGAGATGGGAACACTATCTTTTAGAGTTTACTCCACAATCCCTATCACCCTACTTCTGCGAATTACTCTTGTGGACAAGAGACCCAATTTAATGTCAGAATTCCATTTTCATAATGTTGTCTGGTCAAAAGCCTCAGGAGTTCTTTGTTAATACATAATGTACAAAAGAATTTAGGCATTCAAAACCTGCTTTATAGACCCAAAATCTCCTTCCAGCTTTATTTCTTATTCTTGCCCATTCTTCCATGCATTCATCCATCCGTCTGCCCATCTACCCATATACCTAATCCATTCGTTCATCCTTTAGGCTACAGAACGACCTAAAAGTATTTGAGGAAATGACTACGGGATATCCATCTTGGCATTAAAAAAATAGAAAAGAAAGGAATTCTGATATATTCAATCAGAAGAATGGTGTATTTTAAAAATTTACAAGGAATCTCAGAGAATCTTCTTTATCAAGTGGGACACTTCACTGATTTGATTTAAACAGAGTATTTACTTATGCTAACCCAACAAAATCAAGAAAGGCCTTTTGAAGTACAATTGTCCTACTTGTGGGGAGGACAGTAGGGTGAAGGCAAGAGGTTCACTCCTTGGACCTGAGAAGATTCCTAGAATTCAGCCATGTATTCTCCTGTGCTTTACATTATCCAGAGCTCACAACAGACTGAGGCAGTTGTGGAAACAACAGAATAGTTTGACTGGGCCTTGGAATGGCGACCTTGGGATACGATCGTTTGTCCTGTATCAAATGTTAATACTGCCGATTCCATTTCCACGTACTACTGAGACTCAACATCCTTCTGCAATTGCTGCTTAAAGTGTGATCTGAGAGCCAGCATCTCCAACATCACCAGGAAGGTCGTTAGAAGTATAAGCTATCTAGCTCCGCCTAATGAAACAGAATCTGTGCATTTTAGCAAAACCCCTAGGTGATTTGTATCCACTTTAAGTCTGAGAAGCACTCTTCCACAGGGCATTCTATTAATGCAATTATAAACATTGAACACAAGGTGGCAGTGTTTCCCCCCTTCAGATCCTTTCTCAGGTTTGAAACAAAGTTCCCTTTAAAACTGGATTAAGCCAGTGTTTGTGTAAGGGCTGAGCAGGCTTGTCACTGATTGGCTAGGTAGGGAGTAGAGATTTCCTCTGATAGAGGAACCCCAGTAACACCCACCAGGCCAAAGAGAATGGCTGTCGGACTGAGAAACTGAGTCAGCATTTCAGGTTCCATTGGGGAGAAGAATGGAGTTGTTCTGGGAGCTGTTTTGGTGATTTTGTGGCTTCCAGTGCATTGAGTGCGAGGTGATGAGGACAAAGCGATCCAGGGATCTAGCCCAGTGATTGGAGGGGAAAGGGCTGGGATCCATTCTGCTGCATCTTTGGTTATATCTGAGGTTGTGGGAAGAAAATATGACTCTTGAGAGTGTCAATGTAGTGACTAAACTTCATGTTTCTGGCGTGGTGTTTCTGCCTAGGGGTGAGCAGCCAAAAGGTGGAACAGAATCCTCAGTCCCTGAGCATCCAGAAAGGTGAAGAGGCCATTCTGACCTGTAACTATGCAATTATTTCTCCGGTGTTATTACAATGTTACTGACGAGATCCGGGAAGAGGCCTGGTCTTCTTGCTACTAGTTTGTGAAAATGAGTGCAAGAGAGAGATGGGAAGACTGAGGGCTACCTTTCATACTGCCATCAAACAGAGTTCCTTTCATATCACGGCCTCCCAGCCTGCAGACTCAGCCACCTACTCCTGTGCTTTGGACACACAATAAGGCCCTGCCAGCGGCTTCCTGCCCAGAAATGCTGCTAACCATGCAGTCAACAGAGCTGCTGACTAGCTATGCCCCAAAGGCTTACCAGAGCGCTTGGCAAAATAAAGTGAGAGTTATTTGAAAGGGGTAAAGGTGTGGAAGAAGGGCCCAGTCGGAACCCCTCTAGTCGAAGCATCACAGTGCCCCGGCTTCACCTGTCCTCCATGTAACTTAACAATAGATTGTTCCCAGTGGTTTGACCCAGATCTTGGAATGCCCTCTGCTGTAAAAACTTGCCCTGAAACTTATGATTCATGCCTTCATGCTTCCTGATCACAATCCTTCTGGTCTAGCATTCTTTCCAGACAGCTTTCATCTTTGTTTCTGGATTGCTAACACCACCAGAGGACCATTTTGCCAGAGGGATGGCCCCATGAAGCACGACAGACACTTGGAACCACCATGTAGCCCCCAGAATAATGCCCAGATTTTCCCTTAAACACCCTAAGCTGGACTGAGAAGGGAAGGCACTTTGAAGGTGATAACCTGCTGCCTTCTCATGTCACTGGTGCTCTGACAATAAACTCTTATTCAATAGACTCAAGTCCTGTTTGGGTCTATTGGCTGCGTGGCACAGGCAGCATGAGTCCCGAACTCGGTTGCCCTCTGGTTTCAGTGTGAGACAGCACTGGATTGACTGGGAGCAGGGACACATCTCATATTTGCAGTACTGCTAATACCGACTGTATGACTGTAATGGCTGAAAATGACTGTTAGAAATTTATTACTTGCAGGAAAATTGTTCTCCCAAGGTTATGCAGTGCATACTTCAATGACTATATGCAGAGCCCTATGAGGTAAGATCGTTATTTAAAAATAAACGTTTCACCTACTGCCCCAAAGTTCTGTCTCTGTAATGACTACCAGAGGCACAGCTACTGCTGAGAGATAAAGAGTAGGAGGTAAAGGTCTAGAAATAGAACCGATGGGATGCCCATGAAGAGGTAGAAAAGTCAGGAAAGAAGGATGAAAAGGAGTCGTGTGAACATTTTTAGGAGAATCAGTCTTGGGCAGAATCATGAACGTTCTCAGCACTGTCCCCTCATAAGTGTAAGATGGAAAGCATTCTCTCCGTTTTGTGTTTTGGAAGTTTGTGAATGACTGAGATTCATTCTTTAAGCATTTAGTACAATTCACCAGTGAAGACATCTGGGCCTGGGCTTTTCTTCCTGAGATATTTTTGATTACTGATTTGATCTTTTGTTTGTTATAGATCTATTCAGATTTTCTTTTTCTTCTTGAGTCAGTTATGGTAGTTTATATCTTCCTAGGAATTTCTCCATTTTATCTAGATTATCTAATTTGTTGGCATAGAATTGTTCAAAGTATTCTCTTTCCATCCTGTTTCTTTTTGTAAGGTTAGTAGCAATGCTCCCATTCTTAAGTTGAACAATTTTAGTGTTCTCTCTTTATTTCTTGGTCAATATGCTAAAGATTTGTCACTCAAGCAATAACAAATGTTGGAGAGGATGTGGAGAAATAGCAACCTTCCTACATTGCTGGTGGGGCTGCAAATTGGTACAGCCACTATGGAAAACAGTATGGAGGTTCCTCAAAACAGTAAGAATGGGTCTACCATATGATCCAGCAGTCCCTCTACTGGATATTTACTCCAAAGACTTGAAAATTCATATCTACAAAGATATTTGCACACCAATGTTCATAGCAGCATTATTCCCAGTGGCCAGGACATGGGAGCAACTGAAGTGCCTATGATTAGATGATTGGCTAAAGAAGCAGTAGTACATATATACAATGGAAGGTTACTCAGCCATAAGAAGAGATGAATACTGCCATTTGCGACAACATGGATGGACCTCGAGATAATCATGCTAAGCGAAATAAGCCAGACAGGAAAAGTTGAAAATCATGATATCACTTATATGTGGAATATAAACCTAAAAGCAACAAATGGATAGGGCGAACAAACAGAGACTCATGGACATGGACTTTAGATTAGAGGTTACCAGAGGACTGTAGAGTAGTGGTTACTAGTGGGGTGGGGGAGTGGGGAGGTAGATGGGGTAAAAGGGATCCAATATAGAGGGGTAGGGGTAGGGTGAAGTGGGTAAAGGGAATCAAATCTATGGTAGCTGAAGGAAACTGGACTTTGGGTGGTGAACACACAACAGAATATACAGATGTCAAATGATAATGTGTACCTGAAAATTATATGATTGTATGAACCACATTATCCCTAAACTTAATTAAAAAAAAAGTTTATCACTTTTGTTGATGTTTCAAAGAATTAGTTTTTGGTTTCATTTGTTATTCTCTACTTTTATTTGCGCTCTAGTCGTTATTATTTCTGTCCTTATGTTTGTTTTGAGTTTAGTTTGCCCTTCTTTTCCTAGTTTCTTATTGTGTCAAGTTAAGTTTTTTATTTGAGATTTTTTCCTTTTTTGAGATAGGTGTTTACAGCTATAAATTTCCTTCTGTACATGGCTTTAGTTGCATCCTGTAAGTTTTGTTGTGAGATTTTCTTGCTTTGATTTTTATTCATCTCAAATTATCTTCTAGTTTCCCTCATGATTACTTCTTTGAATCATTGTTAGTTTAGGACTGTGTTAATTTCCACATATTTGTGAATGTCTCAAATTCCCTTCTTTGATTGATTTCTAATTTCATTTCATTGTGGTAGGAGAAAATTGTTTGTGTGATTTCAATCCTTTTAAATTTATTAATTTTTCTTTAGTTTTTTTTCTAATTATTTTTATCTCTTTATTGATATTCTCTATTTGGTGTGGCATAATTTTACATTTTTCTTTATTTCTTTATATATGGTTCCTATTAGAGCTATGAACTTATATAAGAAAGCTGATTTAAAATCTTTGTCTAGTAAATCCAATATATAGCTTCTTCAAGCTCTTTTTTCTTGACACTTCTTTTCCATTGTGTGGACCATATTGACTTGTTTTGTTGCATGTGTTATTTTTTTCATTGTTGAAAATTGGACATTTTAAATAATATAATATGGCAATAGTACAATTCATGTCTCCTATTCCTTTGAAGTCTGCTGTTATTGTGTTTGCTGTTAGTTTGTTTTGTGACTTTCCTGAATTAATTTGTGAAGTCTGCATTCTTGTCATGTGGCTACTGAACTTTCTGCTTGATTAGCTTAGTGGTCAGCTAATGATTGGACAGAGATTTCCTTAAATGTCCGGAACTAGTAGGCCTCCTACCCTTTGTCAGTGGGTTTTGTGTGCAGGTTTGGGAATTCCTTCAATAGTTACCCAGGCAGTTTGCACCTGTGCCTTGGTCTTCACTTCTTTCTTTCACAACTTCCAGGTCAGCCCTAGGCGAAAGATTAAGGCCTTCTTAGGTGGGCAAATCATTTCAATAGATAATATTGGAGAACAAAAAAAGACAAATGGCTCCATTTCACTAATAGTCAGAGTGATACAAACTAAAATGAGACTCCACACTCAGCATATTGCTAAAATTTAGACAGTTAAAAATATTTTATAATACCAGATTTTCTGGAGGATTTGTAGAGACTGGAATGCTCGTGCCCTGCTGGTAGAAGTGTATATGGCTGTTGCTACTTCGAATATTTCATTATTAAAATAGCGTCTATGCATTGATTGAATGATCTTGGCTGGATACATATCTCCCCATTATCATCACATCGTTAATAAGGGGAAATATAAAAATGTGTTCATTGCTGTGTCGATGGGGCTTAGAGGCAGCCTATGAGTCCACCACTAGGGGACCGCGTCAGTAAACGTGGAGAAAGTGCGAGAGGGGCGGAGGCGTCTGAAAGCTGCAAAGGAAAGGGCTTGCAGAGATGACCAGCTCAGCCGGTTAAAGTCCATTCCTGACTGCCCTCTCCCCCTCTTCCATAGCTATCCCATAGCTACCTCCCCCACCTCAGGGACTCTCCAATTCATCTATTGATTCGTGGCTCGCCAACCAACTAATGTTCTTCCTTATCTCTGTAGCTGTGTAGGGATAACAAGACTGTGTAAAACTGCTTGTTATGTACAATTGGGGCTCAGCCTCTGGATAGGAATCTGCTGAGTTGGTGCCGGCATCAATAAGTGCTACTCTCTGCTTAGAGCCTCAGTGTCCCGTCTCTCCAAGAATCCTGTAACAGTGTTGCTAATGCCAAGGTTGTAGGTTCTACAAGGCAAAATGACCTGTAAATAGATGAGACCAGTGGGTTTGGGAGGTGTCGGCAGGAGAGAGTGGTCAGGCTATTTACACTGTAAGATCCTTGCCTTCGTGGGCTTAAGTCCACCCATCCTGTCCAGTGTTATTCTCCCTCAGTTACAGGTCTCCTCAGGCTAGGATAATGCTTCTTCCTCTGTTTCTTTAGGCCTAGGATTGGTAAAGCCTTCTGGATGTTGCTAGCCCCAGGGTGATTCACCTTCTCTTGTAGGGTTTCCTTGATTCTGCTCATACATCTAAAAATATTTCTTTCATTAAGCTTTTTTCCAAGCATTCTCTTGAGGCGATTGCCAGGTCCCTCAAATATACGACATGAACATTCATCTTAGGCTCTAGGCAGAGAGAAATTTATTTTATGTTCCCATTCACAACAAGCCTCTTGGGACCTGAAGATTAGTATTTAAAGTTAATTTACATATTCCAAAGAAAGACATTGTTATAGCAACAAGGTTTCAACAATTTAATTATGAGAGCCTGAGCAAAGCTTTCAGAAACAGCTATGTTCCACTTCTTTGTCTGATTCCAAGCCAAGAGATTTTCTATTCTCATACAAAATATAGGGTTTATTTGGACATTACTTAAAGGAAAAATAAGGTAAATCAGAGGAACAATGTCTTTATAGTGATACTTGTTTCCTTTATTTCAAATCTATTGAACGATCACGCTGCTGCTATGATGACATTTTTAGCAAAACTTTAGCCTTTCTCCCCTTAAAATGAGCCCTTTATTGTTGTCATAATAACTTGAGCTTAGTTAACCATCAATTTTTACTTTATATGCGCTTTATTTTACTTGAACTCTGTTTTAAGAAGCCTCTTCATGTGTGGAATCTATATTTTGCCACTCTTTCACAGATAATTTTTTTCTTTATAGTCCAATACGACAAAAGTGCCATGAAGTGTTCTTTCCACCATCCCTTCCTTTTCTCTCTCTAAAAATGTTTCAAGAGAAAGCTCAAGTTCTTCTTCTATGAGTCTTTAACTAAAGATCATTATGGAGCGGGGCTCCATAGGTCCAACCTGGAAAAAAACCTGAGTTAACTTTCGTCAGAGAGGTTTATATAGAAGCCATCTCTAAATTATTTGTAAAAAGAGTAACAAGGTTCTTATTCTTTTTCATCATTTCTCTTCTCTTGTCTTACTTGTTTCTCCCATTTTGACTTATCTTTTATTTTTATTTTTTTCCCTCTTCACCCAAATCTACACTTTCCCCTTTTTTCTGTTTATTTTCCCATCCTGTTACAATTATTTTATTTCCCTTCTTTCTATCTCTATATTACCTTAAGGGAGTCTAAACCATTGAAAGCTGGATCTTTTCAGCATGCATTGTTCACGCTTTGATTCACAAACTCTTGTTTCTTCTCTCAGAATATCAAATTCCTCTTTGTGTTTCTCATGGACGATGTAAATGTCCAGAAGTCTCGTCTTGTGATAAGACCCAGAAGCTCTGGCTCCTTGACAGTAGTCACCCCTGGGTTCTGTAGATTGGCTCTAGGGAGTGCTGCAGCGTGAGCTTGTTCTGGGTTCACGATGATCAACAGTCCTGCTCTCCACAGAGCTGTGAGGAGCCTGATCAAGAGCTTGCTCAACAGAGAGAAGACACAGGTGCCAGGAAGTACCAGGTTCCCCGCAAAAGGGCCCCTTCTACAAATGCTGTGAGGACACAGAGGTGCCCGTTGCTCATTGATTGCCCAGTCCCTGATGTGAGGCCTCTTCTCCTGCTGGGGTGGACTGGAAAGGAGCCTCCAGCAGCCCAGCTTACGCCATGGCTTCTGCATGGATCTCAACACTTGCAATTCTCTTCACACTGAGTGAGTAATGTTTCCTTCCCATTTTCCACTTGTATCATCCACTTACCTTCCTTTTAGCAGTTTTACTGATGCAGTGTGGATTAATTTACAGGTGGACTGAGAGCTCAATCAGTGACTCAGCCGGATTATCAGGTCACTGTCACCGAGGGAGATCCACTGACTGTGAAATGTACCTATTCACTTTCCGGGAGCCCTTACCTCTATTGGTATGTCCAGTATCCCAACCGAGGTCTCCAATTCCTTCTGAAATACATCGCAGGGGACAAACTGGTTAAAGGCAACTTCGGGTTTGAGGCTGAATTTGATAAGCAGCAAACCTCTTTCCACCTGAGGAAACTGTCTGCACTTGCGACTGACTCTGCTGTGTATTTCTGTGCCGGGAGTGACACAGTGGTGGGGCTGCAGGGAGAGTTGAACACAAACCCCTGAGCACAGTAAAACCATTTTGCTGAAGGCTTCGTGCGCCTCCGTCCACAAGAGGGTGGTGTGGTTCCAGGTTATGTCCGTTAGTATAACAAATTACAATGTAAAGCCTCAGAATTTGTTCATTCGAGAAATACTTTTTGAAGTCTTCCGTGCCAGCTACTGTGCTAAGCACTGAAAAAAGTTATCCTTAATCCCTATGTGCCAGATGTGATCCCATACATTTATGAACCCATGTAATTCTCACCACTATTAGCATGAGCTTCACTTTACAGATGAAGGAATGATGACACAGGGAATCGAAGTGTCTCACTCAAGTCACAAAACTATTAAACGGCAAACTGAAACCCAGGCAGCCTGTCTCTGGGGTACATGGTCTCATCACTCTACTTCTCTGCCAGTCTGTAGGCTCCTTGAGGCTTGAGACTGTGATTTCAGTGATGTCGTGGCCCTAATGTCCCAAACGGTCACTGTCGAAAAAAGTATTGATTGTGGAAATAAACAGTAAACTCACAACTCCAAATAGTTTGGTGAGCGTTAAGATAGAGAATTGCCAAAAATGCAATGTAAAATTAGGGAGTGAGAGTAACAGCTGTGAAGGAAGGAGTGGGGGAAGATAAGGATAGAGAGAGAGAGAGCGTGCATGAAGAGAATTTTGAACCAAAAGAGGATTTAAACATGTTGGCTGCTTAAAGCTTTTATGCTCGCATCTTCTTATGTAGACACTTGAGAGCAATCAGACTTAATGTCTGTCTGTCTGTCTGTCTGTCTCTCTCTCCAATTTAAAACCTCCTGGAAAGGGTTCTGGTGACTCAGTGTGAGTCAGGTGCTCGTCCCTGAATGAACCTGGTGGCCGTGGTTGTGGGCTGCCCAGATTGACTTGCGCATTTGGCCAATTATTGATGGCCACGGGATGATTCCACAAAAAGTTAGCAGCTCTATTTGATTGAAAGGAGTATGTCCCCAAAGACATAATTTTTTCATAGGTACTCATATTTATTTATAGCCAATAGTAGGAATTGGAAAATTGAAAAATTTACTCTTGCCCCATAGATTTAGAATACTGCATTTATAGTATACTAAGTGCCCTTATATACCCAGATCGATTTTTGAACTCTATTCTTGTCGTTCTGTGCTAGCATGTGTTGCTTCAGGGAGAGTCACCCTCCAGCCTCTGACTCACATCTTATGATCTATTCTCCTTCTTTTCTGATCCCTAATTCTGTCATATACCTTGAGGAGATTTACACACAGGGATGTGGACACCTTAGGCCATATGTCTACAATCCCTGTAAAAAGCCATCGCTTGACCACCCTTAGGCCTAGGGTTGTGTACACTGGTGGGATATTGTTTCTGGGAAGATGGGCCTTGGAAGAAGCCCATGGAGACCTTAATAGTAGATGTGGGGATATGGGTGCAGGGAATTCTGGGACCTTGCATACTCAGAATCTAGAAGAGGTATTTAGAGTCCAGAGGGCCATATCTGCTTGGTGCCATGGACTTTTCATACGGAGAAGGGTGGAAGCAGCTGGAGGATGGTCCGGGTGAAACCTTAACATGCAGAACTGTTACCGGAACTCAGATCACTCCCACGGTAACAGGGAGCCCTTGTACCTATCTCCTGTCCTCTGCCAATTCCTAAATACTCTAAAGAGGAGGGAACTTGGGCTGTCCAGAGAGAACTAGAGCAGGTACCTTGCTGCGCATGTCTAAGAACGGCAGTGTTGTGTATTGTCGGGAGCCATTGCAAGGCACTGAAGGTGTCACATAGTTTGGGAGCCATAAAACAGTTGCTGAGACTGCTTGGAACCCTAAAGCAGCTGCTGAGACTATGTTATCAATAGCTAAAGGAAGCAAATGGTTAATTTAATTAGTACTGACCCTGGAGGGGAGGTTTGCCTCCTAAAGAAATCCTTTTAAGATAATGGAATGTGTTACATCCCAGATAACAAGAATGTTACAAGATCTTGTGTGAATGTTAGCATTGAAATGATATACCTTGTGCTTTGCGATTGTATCCTAAAACATATGTAAAGGCTGAGCTAAATAACCTCGAGGCTGCAGCATGGACTGTATGCCCTCCCGAAGCGCTTTCCTGTCTTCTTTTTTCCTTAGGCTTCACCCCCCTCTTTTAGGTGCTGTTCGACTTTAGCCGGCTGGCTCCGGCAAGTGGCGCCCGAACAGGGACCTGAATTTGGGACGGAACGTTGACGAACGTTGAGGTGAAGACCGCCACCGCAGGAGAAAGGGCCCCCCCCCCGAGTTTAAAGCCGAGTAATCGGCAGAGGTGAGTGCGGTGGAACAGTCCGGGAGTAAGAAAGACACCGCGTGAAGTGAGCGCTCAGAAAAGTAAGGGTTGCGGTGTTTGTAAATAGATAGAAAGAGAGGAAAGTCGACTTAAATAAAGAAAAATGGGAAATGGAAACGGCCGCATGCTTTTTGTACATATGCTTAAGAATATGCTCCGGGCTAGAGGAGCTAAGGTAGGGCATCGACAATTGTGTAATTTTTTAGAGTTTGTGAAGAAAGTTTGTCCTTGGTTTCCTGAGGGGGAACAGTGTATATAGGAACATGGAAAAAGGTGGGAGAAAACTACAAGATTATTATGCTCATGGGCCTGGCAAAGTGCTTGCAGACTTTAGCTTATGGACTTTAATTAGAGAGAGTTTAGATCCCAGGCATGAGAGGGTTAAGGCTTGGGAAAGCCAGAAAGGGGAAGAAATACGGGACAATATAGGAGATGTCCCGCCATTTGAAAAGGAGAATGAGACTAGACCTACTGCCCCGCCCGAGAGGAGCTGCGGGAAACCTTGTGATCTGATGCTAACTAAAGATAGAGAGGAGATTTGGGCCCCAGAGATGCAAAACAGTTGGAGGAAGAAGCCGCACGGTTCCATAACAATGGAGGCCATCCCCCACTTGTCGCGGCTGCTAGCTCTGAGCATAAGTCTAAGGAATTAGAGAAAGTTGTTCAGGGTTTGCAAACTGCTGTGCAACAATTAACCTTACGGCTAGGAGGCTGGGAGAAAAACCTTAAAGTGCCTAGCCAAGATCCGTATCCCCCGCCTCCGTTGGAAGAACCACAGCCGGTCATTGCGGTTGTTAAGCAACCTCGAGGACCTAAGCCTCTTTCACCTTTACAAACTACGTTACATCAGGCTATAGAAAGAGGTGAGGATACACAGGGATTTCACTTAATGTGCCCTGTAACAGAACAGGAGGCTCGAGATGAGGAGGGTCAGCCAGTTCGTCTGAAACGGTATAACCCTATCCCTTTTAAATCTATTAAAGAATTGAAATTGGCTTGTGCACAATATGGCCCCACTGCTCCTTACACTCAGGCTATGTTAGAAACTTTATCTTTAGAAGCCCTAACTCCAGCTGACTGGAAGAATTTGGCTCGAGCTTGTCTCACACCTGGGGATTTTTTGCTATGGAAATCAGAATATTGTGATCTATGTGAAAAAACAGCAGAATTGAATAGAAATCAGAATCCCCCAATACTAACCACATATGAGATGTTGGCAGGAGAAGGCCAATATTGTGCGAATGATCAGCAATTAGGGTACGAAGGAGGAGCTTATGCACAAATAAGTGCTGCTGCAAAAAGGGCTTGGTGTAAATTACCTGCTAATGGAAGGCAAACTGAAGATTTATCTAAGATAAGGCAAGGGCCAGACGAGCCTTTCAGGATTTTGTGGCCAGGCTCAGGGAGACGGCTAAAAGACTAATAGGAGAATCAGATGCAGGACTAATCTTAGTAAAACAACTGGCTTATGAGAATGCTAATTCCGCATGTCAGGCCGCTCTCAGACCTCATAGGAAGAAAGGACATCTTGAGGACTATATTCGATTATGTTCTGATATTGGACCAGCATATACGCAGGGTCTAGCCATGGCTGCAGCATTACAAGGGAAAACAGTAAAAGAAGTGCTATTTCAACAAGCTAGAAACAATCGTGGCAGATCTCTCCGCAGCCCTGGCCGTTGTTTTGAATGTCAGCAACCTGGGCATTTTGCTCGAAATTGTCCTCGAAACCGGTCCCCACAGAAGCCTCCACCTCGCTCACCAGGACTATGTCCTCAATGTGGGAAGGGATGTTAGGAAATTTTGCAACAGAAACTTACTCCTCAAAAAATAGAAATTAGGAGAGGAGCTCTCCATACTGTTAATAATTTTCAAAAATTATTCAGAGATATTAATTGGCTCTGTCCTTCCCTTTACCCTCACATGTGCTTTAACTAATTTGTTCTCTATTTTAGAAGGGCCCAATGCATTGGATAGTTATTGGAAACTAACACCGCTGGTGGAAAAGGAATTTTAAATACTGTATTTTTGAAAGACACTCTTGTAGTCACAAACTTGGATTGCTCAGGTTTCATTATTGTGTAGTAAAGGCTTTTTCTAACTTGAAATTTAAAAACTTTTTATGATTTTCTTTTTCTTTTATTAGTTAATTAGTCTAAAACTTAGGACATTTTAGCATAGAATCAACAGTGAAAATAACATGATTTTGTATTGGAAATGAGAAAAGTAATGACTAAATTACAAAATTCAGTGCTTTTTAAGGTACCTTTCTGTTCCTGTTTCTGTTGACCGGTCACCAGGGGTCTGTGGAGAGACTGGACGCAGTCATATCTCCCAGACCATGGCCAGGCAGCGGGACGCCGCCTCCTGTGCCTGTTGTCAAAGTTGTTTATTGTCTTTGGTCTTGTCTAGGATGTAGGTGGCAAATTTCTCTAGGCCCACCTACACCCCAGTCATTGTCCTTGTCTGAGTGTGTGTTTTGTGTTCTCTGTTTTGTGTTCTCTGCGCGAGCAATGGGGGAAAAACCAGAGTTCACAGAAGACATCCTTGGGGTGTCTCCTGCGACATTTCAAAAAAAACAAAAAAGCTTATAAAACAAAAAGGGGGAATATGGTATACCCCGAGACAAAGGCTTAATAGAGCATTATATACTTTTTAAATTTTTTAAATCAAGATGAACAAGGTAGCACAACGGCTCATCGGCATTGGGTGAAACAGGCCGGTGAGCCTTCGCAGCAGCCAGTATACTACAAGGATCTGAAAGGGGATTGGGTGTCTGCTGAGATACTGAAATGGGGCCGAGGTTTTGCTTATATCTCTACAGGAACAGAGAAAGCTGCTCCTAATGATGATGCTGATAGGCCATCTTCTGATGTTTGAAGAAGAGCTGTATTGGGCCTATGTACCGGATCCACCAATTTTGCATCTGTCCATTTGGGAAGGCCCAGAAATTGTGGTGAGAGTAAATGACACACAGCTGTTAGATCAGCCATCTTTGGGGCAGATGCAAGGAGTAAATGAACCAGGATTTAATTATACTGGAACGGGAGAAGGATTGCCCATCTGCTTTAGTAAGGACAACACAAATATACATAATAGTAGCGCTCAATAGATAAAAGGCATACTTTTCCATGTTTGTCCCATGAACACTCAGAGTTTTTTTTGTTCTAAGTTGAATGGGAAAAATACTGAGAGTAAGCAGTATTTGTTTTTGCTACTGACTTCAGCACTACCCTGAAAAAAGAATGACTTTAAAAATCTGTGAGGATTGGAGGCATTTTCCCATGCTGACCCAGAAAAAGTTCAGTGAGACCTCAACTGTCCTCCTAGTTCAGGGTTCCTGAAGGTTATTTTATCAATTGATAGAACACTGGCTATATCACAAACTACCTTAGATTTTTATCTTCCCAGGTCGTAATTCTGGAGATTATGATTTTGTAAAGTGAAGCGATCTCCACATTGTACTTTAAAGATGATCACTGACTAACACTTATATAAAAAATAAATTTCATCCTTGCTATAAAATGCTTCTGTACATCAGCAGACATGTCTCCACCAATCCTAGAAGCTGATATTGAACTCATTCTTGTTTTGGAGGCAAATCTACAATATCTGAAAATCATATCCTGTCATGAAAATAGTTTTGTTGAGCTGTATTGGTCAGTTGGGCAGTTGGATATATGCAGAGCGATTCCTTGAGGCAAAATTTCCATTAAAGGTTTAGCATGAGAATATTTTGCCTGAGGCTCGTGAGCCAATCGAGTGATCTGAGAATCATTAAAATCCTAAGGGAGAAGAGAGTGATGCCAGAAAATTTATAGGGATTTAATAACTTCAATTCTATATTTGTTCAATGCTAAGAGTTACATTTTATCATTTTTATGTCAATATATATGTAATATAGAATTTCCATTTTTTCCTTTGGAAAATTTTGATTAGTTGATGTTTCTTTCAATTGTATTTGCAATGTGGTATTTCAAGTAGCAGAAATTTCTCAAAGACCATTCCTTTATGCATTTATTTATGCATGTAAATATTTTTGACCCCCTGCTGATAAGTGTCCGACATTGTTGTAAGTGTGGGAACAGAGTGGTAAAAAAAGTTTGTCATCTCAAATCAAATCATCTGCTAATAATTCAACATGTATTGCTGAGTTTCTTCTGATTTTATCTTACAAATTTCTTACATAATATTTCCACGAATCACAAGGAGACTAAAAATGGCTAAATAAGAAAAAGTAGAATTTAATTCTTCTCAGAAGTATCATGATATGGAACTTCCAAGTCATGCAGTGTGCTGGGAAAAAAAATAGGCTTATGAAAATATGAAGTAGTCTTTTGATTTAAAAAGGATCATATTGACAGTTAACAGATGTCATTAAAAAAAAAAAGGGCCAGCTACTTAAAGTACTACATCGCAAATACAATTGAAAAAAAATACAATTTAATCAAAGTTTTCCAAAGAAATAATGGAAATTCTATATTACATATATTTTGCCTGACAGTTGAGGGGAGAACATGTTAACATTCCTATGAGTTTAGTATCTTGTCCACAAGGGGGTGCATTTTTCTAACACATGCACTTTTCCTGCTTAAATTCTCAGCTCACATTCATCCTTTCGCTGTGACCTTAAACTTTCCTCACACTAAGAAGTCAAGAGCCGACAACACCGGAGGACCTGAGAATGAACTCTTGTCCGGGATCAGTGATTGTGCTCTTCTTAATGTTTGGTAAGCCAAATGCGCAGAAGCTTATTGTCTTTTGTTTCATTATTTGGAAATGTTGTACCATGATTTTCTTCAAGTGGTAAAGCTCCAGATCAGGCCCAGTGTAACCAGAACCATTATTGTCATTTTTTTCCCCCTCAGGAAGAAGCAGTGGAGACTCAGTGACTCAGACGCAAGGCCAGCTGACCCTTACAGAAGGGGCTTCCCTGAATGTGAGCTGTATTTACTCAGCCTCAGGGTACCCCATTCTTTTCTGGTATGTTCAGTATCCGGAGAAGGTCCACGGGTCCTCCTGAAAGCTGTGAGGGAAATGAGAAGGGAAGTGCCAAAGATTTTGAAGCCACATACCGCAAAGAATCAAATTCTTTCCACCTGGAGAAAGCCTCAGTGCAAGAGTCAGATTCGGCTACGTACTACTGTGCTCTGAGGGACACAGTGACAGAAACTGCAGGGGGAGCTGAGCACAAACTTGAGCAACAACCAGGAGCCTGGATGCTGAGTGTCTGATGCAATGATTTAGAAACCAAGAGCTAGTCGACTATTGTTGTCACCCATCAGTCACTCTCTAGACACTATGGTTGGTATGAAAGTCATCTAAATCAACTCCAAGAACACAGCAGACTAGCAAGAAGTAAATATGCCTCATGCAAAGCACAATAATTGTGAGCGTGCAAACAGATTCCTTAATCAGAGCTGAAATGTATGATTTTCAAAGTATAAAGCCTCAGGATGAATGCAAAGGTCTAGGCCCCTGACCTTGTCCCAAGTCATCCAGATTCATACTGTATTTAGAGACACACCTGTAACAGGTGAGCTTGCAAATGCTTCATGTCTCCCTGACAAACTAGGATAAAAAGGGAAGATGTCTAGGGAAACATCTGCCCAAGAAACAATAGGTTCTTTTTTCATTATTAATTAATTTTTTTTTTTTTTTTTTTGTGGTGACATTGGTCAATGAAATCTGGTAAGTTTCAGCTGTACCTTTTAACAGTAAGGCATGTATATATTGACATTGTGTGTTCACCTCCCATAGTTAGATTTCTTTCTGTCACCACATTAGACTCCCTTGATCCCATTTATCTCCCCTCTCCTCTCTCTCGCCACCCTCGATAATCAGTAGTCTATTGTCCATGTCCACGAGTCTCTGTTTGTTTGTCCTGTTCCTTTATTGCTTTCAGGTTTATATCCCACATATAAGTGATATCATGCGATTTTCAACTTTTTCTGTCTGGCTTATTTCTCTTAGCACGATTATCTCGAGGTCCTCCATGTTGTCACAAATGGCAGTATTTCATCTCTTCTTATGTCTGAGTAATATTCCATTGTATACAGGTACCACAGCTTCTTTAGCCAATCATCTATCGTAGGACACTTCGGTTGCTTCCATGTCCTGACCACCGTGAATAACGCTGCTATGAACATCGTTGTGTAAATGTCTTTCCGGATATGGTTTTCAAGTCTTTGGGGTAAATACCCAGTAGTAGGATTGCTGGATCATATATGGTAGATCCATTCTTAGTGTTTTGAGGAACCTTTATACTGTTTCCATAGTAGCTGTACCAATTTGTAGTCCCCCCAACAGTGTATGAGGGTTCCTTTTACTCTGCATCCTCTCCAACATGTGTTATTACTTGTCCTATTGATTATAGCTATTCTAACAGGAGTGAGATGGTAACTCTTTGTAGTTTTGATTTGCATTTCCCTAATTGCTAGAATGTTGAGCATCTTTTCATTTTTTCATTTATAATGTTGACATTTTGTATGTCCTCTAGGGAGAAGTGTCTGTTCAAGTTCTCTGACCATTTTTGGACTGGATCGTTTGAAGAGACAATAGATTCTTAAAGGAAGAACTACAAGAAAGGAAGGAGGAGAAGGAAGGAGGAGAGAGGAGAGATTCTTAC
>PUFA01001444.1:0-41894 GCA_003508835.1 Eonycteris spelaea
TCCTTGAAGAATGAACCTGTTGTCACTATGAAATAACTGTATATGTCTCTATATAAAATTATCATAAAGTTTGTCTTAACAATGCCAGCCTAGTTCTCTTTTGGTTAATATTTGCTTGGCATACATTTTTCTATCCTTTTTACTTTCGACTTTTTCGTGTCTTGAATTTAAAAGGTTGACTCGTAGATAGCATATAGATCATTGTTTTTATTCACTCTGCCAATATCTGCCTCTTAATTGGTAGGTATAATCCATTTACATTTAATTACTAATCGAGTAGCACTGAAATCTGTCATTTCATCATTTTGTCTATATTTTACCTTTATATTGTAAAATTTGTCCATTACTGTTTTTTATTGTTATTTTCTAGTGTACGACTTAACTCCCATTTTGTTTCTTTTATTATATATTCTGCAGTATGGTCTTCCTATTTTCCCTGGATGTTACAATTAACATTTTAATTTATAACATGCTAATTTGGATTAATACCAGATTAATTCAATAGCGATTTTGCCATCATTGTCATACAAATTACGTCTTCATATACTGTGTTCTCATTCATGTAATTACATGTAATTTATCATATTTATAATTTTTATTATTTAGACTCTATACATTTTATGCACTTATTTATATTATACTTACCTACGTAACTTTATTTCTTCATGTAGATTTCGAGTTACTCTGCCATCTTCTCACTTCAGCCTGAAGGACTCCACTTAACATTTCTTCTCAGGCTGGGGATAGCAATGAATTCTCCCAGATTATCTTTATCTGAAATGTCTTAATTCACCTCCATTATCAAAGGACATTTTTGCTTGGTAGAGAAGTGTTGGTTGGCAATTTTTATCTGTTAGCATTTTTGTCATTCCACGGCCTTCTGGACTCCATGGTTCCTGATGAAAATCAGCCATTAAACTCATTGAGGGAGCCTTCGTACATGATGAGTCACTTCTCTTGTTGTGTTCATGTTTCTCTTACTCCTTGGCCTTGGCCATTTTATCTTCATGTGAGTTGATCTACTTGGTGTTCATGGAAATTCTTGAATATTTCGATTGAAGGTTTTCATACAATATGGTAAAGATTTTGGCTATGTTACTTCACATTTCTCCTTGTCTCTTTCCCTGTCTTTGTCTTGCTGGGGCTTGTTTTATGGATATGACAGTATGCTTGACAGCATTACTCAGGTCTCTGAGGCTACTTTTCTCCCCCACTCTTATTTCAACTTACTGTTTATCAGACTGCATCTCAGTTCACCTAGCCTCAAATTTTCTAATTCTGTATTCCTCCTGCTCACATCTGTTGTTCAGCCCTGTCGTGGGTTTGTTTTCCCCAAAGTACAATAAGCTCTAACCATTACCTATGACAGTGTCTTTAATTTGGAATATAGTCTTTACAGATATAATCAAGTTAAAATGAGGTCATACTGGATCAGAATATGTTCTTCTCCAATGACTCAATATCCTTACAAGAGCAGGAAGTTTGGACATGCAGAGGAGAAGGCCATGTGATGATGATGAGGCAAAGATTGGAGTGATAGCAGCTGTAAGCCAAGGAAAGCCAAGCATTTCCAGAAAATGCCAAAAGCTAGAAAAAAGGCAAGGAAGTCTAATATGCTAGATCTTTCATAAGGAGTGTAGTTCAGCAGATGGCTTGACTTCAGACTTCCAGCCCCCTGGTCAACTATAATCAATTATGTCTATAGAGAAAAGGATAATGAGGTTTAAAACTCACATTTCAATTTGAATTTGTATCATGTTCTGTAGAGCACTGTAATTATCCTACACTGCCCATATAGCTTTGGAAAACTTATACTGCACACTGATCACAATTAATAGTGTTTTGGGGGAATGAAAGCCAAAATTGGTGGCCATGTTATGGGAAATCAGGAAAACAGAGGACAGCAAATTCAGGAGATAAAATAGTGCATGGTAGTTAAAACTCAAGTTGGAATGAAGGAATTTAGAAAGTAAAATGAGAAAAAGAAAGCCCTTTATATGACTCTCATCTTCTTTCTGGAAGGCCTTGGAAATATGAGTTCACAGGATTTGGGGATAGGATAAAAGCTTGAGTTATTGATATTAAAAAACTTAAGCCAATGGCCTGGAAGACCTGGGAACAACTGAATCACTCCTGTTTTTGTTATCTTCATTTGCTACTCTTACATGGATTTTTAAGATACAAAACCCCAAATTGCATCTGGGAGAGCAATGACAACTTGAAAGAAACATGAAGAAACATATGGTGAATAAACTAAATCGTGACAATTTTTTCTATTATGGGATGCTGAATTATTTTTCTTTTGAGAAGACGGTGGGAAAAATAACTAATAATCTGTTATCCTTAATTAAGGGGTCACTTTAGTATTTATAAGATAACTTTAATAGTATTTACTAATTATACCTGTGTTTTAAATTTTCACTCAAGATTTAGATATTGTGCAATTTAACATAACTAGTTTGCTGCCTTGCTTGTTTTTTATATTCTGCATTGTTAAATCCTTCACTTATGGTTTTAACTGACTACTCATACCACATCCCTGGACCTCATATCATATGCTTGATTATCACATAACAAGTTTTATTTATATAAAATAGTGGAACTTGTTTGAGTTTTATTTTGCTTTCCTTTTACTTATGGTCTGTTTTGATAAATTGTTTCCTCACTGAGATAAAGTGAAGGTCAATACAGAAATAATATCTGTGCTATTTGGGAACCTTTGTGGACATTGACAAAGTGCACCCACTTTGTTACATATTTGTCTTTACTGAACCTCACTTACAATGCCTTACCGGGCTTATATGTGCATGTGAGCACATGTGTGCATGTGCATATACACATACACAATGTCTCCTTTTTGTATTTTATGAGATAACTGTGTAACTACATTGTAACCACATACAAATTTCATTTCATTTCTTTAATGTAGACCCAAGCTCCCAACTCCCTGAGTTTCCATGATGATTGAGTTTTTTCCCTATATTATCTGTACTCCCACAACACCCTGGGGACCAGGCTATTGAGAGCATTAGCTCGTCTGTGTCTCCGGGACTTGCAACTCCTGGAAATACATCCTTACTTTCTTTGCTGCAAACCTGCACGTACCTTTCCCTAGACTTGCACACATGCAGACAGACCCCTTTTGTTCCAGTAACAACTGTGAAAACCAACCATATGGAATAAAACCTACTTTTAAACTTTGCAAGCACATTCAGGTAGATGGTCCCTGGTTTCAGCCTCAGAGCGTCAGCACTGAGAAGTTCCTGCTGAATTCATCAAAAGGAAATTATATTGTTTTAATAATTTGTTACTTTATGTAAACACAACATACACACATACATGCACATACATGCATTCAAACAGACACAGAAGCATTTTGTACCAGTGAGTGCCTAGCAATGTGTGGCATTAGGCTACATATTACAATCATAAATAAGGAATGGTAAGAGAAATATGTAAAAGCAGATTTTCATAACACAACAGAGTAGAGCTGCATACCACATATAGAAGTATTTTTTAAATTAGTCTTATATAGTCAATTATTTCTTAAGATTGATTTTGTCAAATTAATGCCCATGTTGGGGACAAACACAGTATTCTCCCTACGTCTGGCAGAGTTATTTTTATTCTCTCAAGCCTCGAGATATTTCGACTGAACACCACATGAAGTACTTGGTTTTTATGCAGGAATTCATTGTACTAAATGTGCACCTTTAAGCATTAAAATCACAATATAGGGAAATTTTACTTTATGAAGCAGAGACTCTTAACTTCTAGACTATTGAAAGCCTCTCTTCAATACAAAATTAAGTTAACCCACTTTAAATATTAATGTGGAAATATGGAGTGTGTTATGATTGCTCATGTTGTGTTTCAGTTATTTTCTGTGCTATCACATTCATGTATTCCTCAGACCGGCAAGAAACCAAGTACACTCAGAGAGTTGGAGAACTCAGGTTTATTATGCTGGCGGCCCCAGAGGAGTTAGCGCTCTAAAGATCTGAGCCCCGAGCTCAGATTCAACTTTGCTTTTATAGGGCTTATCCACGCACTTACAGCTTTACAGTTATCATGGGCTGATTGGTTAATTTGTCCTCTGGTGGTTACAGCATGGGAGTTACTATAGGTTACAGAGCACAGGAGTTGCTCTGGGCTATAGGCAATTACAGAGCATGAGATTTTCAAACAGGAAATTAGGCAAAACATCTGTTATCTAGACAGAACAAGCAAAAGGGAGGCCTCAGAGGCAAGCATATCTACAGAAGCAGAACAAAGAACTGATTGTAAAGTTAGCCTTTTGAGCGGAAAATTCCTCTTCATTCCCCGCTTTTGATGACTTCTTGATCTTCTGGGCCAGGGGCGGGTACCTCCACAGCATGAGGACCTTCGCTACAGTTTTTCTTCTACCATAGCCTCTTTGAGGGAGGTAGTTGACCGGATAACAAGAGGCAATAGGCATGGGAGGTGGAGGCAGGTCCCGAGGAGGAAAAGTACTATCCCAACTAAGGTCTTAAAGCCACTGAAAACTGAGAACCACCCTTCAAAAAGGTTACTAGGATCCCATATTTTCCAACTTTGGATGGGTACATGAGCCATTTTTTGAATATTAGTAGCTATGTCAGTTACGGCTTTGCCATTGTCATCTATTTGGAGACAACAATTGAATCAGTTAAACTTCCCGCATCCTCTCCCTTCTTCTGCTAGCAAGTAATCTAAAGCTAAATGGTTCTGATATATTCCTGTACTCACCTGGGACTGTTTGTGTGGCCAAGAGTTCTAGGGCCGAGGCCGTCTGATTAGTAATGACCTCTAGTAGGGATGGAAGGGGTTAGGGGCCATGCCCTCCTCTACAGTACAGTTTTGGCAGTCGTGCTTTGGCCTGGAGAGTGGCACAAGGAGGAGTTAGTTATAGTATTGTTGGTAAAAACCAGGAATGAGCTTTGGGCCACTAGTTCAGGTCTGTATAATTTAAAAATAGCATTCTTTACAGGAGTCCCTACAACCCACTGAATGTATCTTAGACCTATCTGGTTAAGAACACTTCTCCTACTACTTCTGAGGAGAGGACCCAGTCCTGGGTGACCCTCTTCATGTTGAGCCACCATGTGATTCCACTGGAAGAGGTAAAAGGATAGTTCCTTCCAAGCCAGTCTTCACTCATAAGTGCTCCTCCACAAACCCAGCATTTAGTCACACCAAGTTCATGGGCTATCCTCTCAGCTAGGTCAACAAGAGGTTCTTTCCCAGGGTTGGGAGGTCTAGGTTTTGGCCTAAGGCCCTTTTAGGTGGGCCATAATTGGACTGGCCCCTGGAGGTGATTTAGTTTTTGTCTGTTCTATTTCTTGCTGTACAGTCTCTTTGACTAGCTGGGTTTGGCCTTAGTTTTGGACTCCCCCCTCCATCTGAGGTACCTACATGGCCAAAGCATGTTCAACAGGCCCATCTCCCTATTGCCCCTGAGCTCGGCCCTTGGCAAATGTGTCCCACTACATATTTGGTTTTTATCCATCCCATCCAGTACCTTTTGCCAGCGTAAGTGCAAATGGTTAGCTGAGTTTTAACAAGCGGCTTGTTGGTGGGTTTATGAGGTAAAGGCCTGCTGGACCCGTCCACCTATTCAGTTGTCCCCTAGACATTTATTACATCCAGTCGCAGTGGCCGCCCTCAAGAGCGAACTTATGAGAAGCATTAATAGGGTCCTCAGGGGTATATTGGACATTTTTGTGTGGTATCGGCGTCTTCAGGCTTCTGCTGTGCGTAGACTGACCAGCTTCCAGGGTGGTAAGAGCAGGGCCGAAGATCTCGGGTGGATTTCTGCTGCCTCTGGAATGTGACTGAGAGCAGCTGATCAGGAAGAGGCTCTGCAGCCCAAGTCTCCCGTTTCTCCAGAGGTGTTGCTCTCTTTACCTGTGTGTGGTGGATCCACAGGGTGATACCTGCAACCTTAACAGCAGTGGGACTTACTAATATAACAGTGTGAGGGCTAGACAAGGTCAGCTGGAGTGGCTCCTTCTTCCAATCTTTAACTCGTACTTCATCTCCTGGCTAGGGTGGATCCAATTCCCTAAGGGGTTAGGGGCTCTTTCTAGGGTTTCCTGGGTGATGTGGCAGAGGATCCTCCCTAGGGCCTGAAGGTGTCGGGATATTTCTAGGTCAGCTATCAGTTGAGGGTCTCCTTTAAGCTTCCCTATCACTGGAGGAGGCCTCCTATGAAGGATTTCAAAAGGGGCATAACCTGAATGCCTTGGGGTGCACCATGCTCAGAGTAGAGCCAAGGGGAGCAAGTCAATCCAAGGAAACTGGGTTTCCTGACTAAGCTTAGCTAGAGTGGTCTTGAGGTCTGGTTCACGTGCTCAATTTTCCCTGAACTTTGTGGCCTGTAGCCAGGTGGAGCTTCCATTTCATTCCCAAAGCTTTGGATAGAGTCTGTACTATCTCAGACACAAAGGCAGGTCCAATGTCCTATAGAGAGGGGCAGCCCGTATCTTGGAACAATTTTTCTTAACTAGGCTCTAGTTACTTCTTGTGCCTATTCAGTGTGTGTAGGGAAAGCTTCAGCCCATGCAGAGTAGGTGCAAATGAACACAAGCAGGTATCGGTGGCCCCGGCAGGGTTTGACCTCAGTAAAGTCTTCAAAGGTCTTCGAAGGGCATAGTCCCAATTGTTTGCACCTCTGAATTGGATTTTGGCCTTTGGCCAGCATTGTTTTGTGAGCAAGTTATACATCTCACATTGATCTGGGTGCACAGAGTTGGGAGCTTGGGTATGAAATTGTAATGGCCTAACAAGCTTTCTAAAGTAGTCTTCCCCACGTGAGTCAAGCATGGTGTGTTACCAGCTGAGCTGCCACCATAGCGGGAATAAAGAGTCTTTGATCTGGAAACTTCTACTACCCTCCTTTCCCTTGGTTCCCCCTTCACTTAAGGCCCATTTTTCTTCTTCCTTGGTGTATGTCAGGCACAGGGGCAATTTTGGAACTAGGAGAACCTTAGAGACTGGCTCAGGACCTTGTTGTGACACTTGGTTGGTTGGCAGCCTCCCTAGCTGCTTGGTCTGCCAGTCAGTTTCCTCTACTGACAGAGTCGGTTCCTCTCTGTGGCCCTTGCAGTGAATGACTACCATGTGGGGAGGCTTCCAGACTGCCTCTAACAGTTGAAGGACTTCTTTGTTTTTAATTTCTTTTTCTCCACGGTCGGTAGTCCCCTCTCTTTGTAAATGGCTCCATGTACATGTAAAGTAGCAAAGGCATAGCTTGAGTTGGTACAGATATTGGCCCATTTCCCTTCAGCCTGCTGCAGGGCCTGGATGAGCATCCATAATTCAGCCCACTGTGCCTACCAGCCCTGTGGCAGAGCCTCAGCTCTGATCACCTCATCTGCGGTTGTTATTGCATAACCAGCTTTGTGTGTCCTTCATGGATGAAGCTGCTCACATCGGTGAACAATACTAGTTCTGGATTCTGAAGAAGTCCAGCCTGCTTGAGTAGACTTCATCTGTGACCTCTTCACAATCATGGAGAGGTCCCTCAGTAGGCAGAAAAGTAGCAGGGTTCAACGTCCACATAGTCTCGAGAGGGACTTGCTCCCACAGCATTGCTGAACTGGCCTCTTGAGATTGACTAGGACCCCAAACAAGGCCCCACCAGCAAGGCCAGGGGGGTCACAAGATGCAGGGTGTGGAATGAGGACAATAATGGATCCTTGGGTTCCACTACATCATCCCAGGAGCAGAAAGATGCTGGATTTCCCTCTTGACTCTACATTTCCCATTTTTTTTTCTCCAAGCTACCCCACATCATTGCTGACATTGTCCCCTCGAAGGCCACACCATGGATGATGAAGCCTCTGACATTCGGAGCATGAGCACACATAATTGCCTCTTCTTTCATTTATCATCCATTAGGATTGAAGGCGTGTAGGGTATATTCTATGCTCCTTGTTGCTAGTCTGGGTCCACACAAATAGAGAGGAGGAGGTCCAGAATGAGACCCAGGTCATGGACTCGGAGACTATTCATGCAACTAGCACACACTGAAAGCTTCCTGTGTAGCAGGCCTTGTACTGGGCGGTAAAACTCAGGCCTTTGGAGAGGAGGTAACATGCGCAGCCCGAGCCCTCACTCATTCCTTGCTGTCTTTCCCCCCTCCAGGCTCCAGTGTCCCAAGTGGCTGGAAGCGCAGGCCCAACTCTATAGCACCTTGGCCCGCACTCACCCATGTTCTGCCCATGGAGCACCGCACACGGTCGGCGCCGTTCGGACGACTCCACCGGACTCGGGCCTCTGCCTGCCCTTTAAGGTGACTGCAGAACGCAAAGCTTAGCCGCCACCATCACACTGTATGTGGCATCTTCCAGGGCTCCTGGCCACTGAGAGATCCCTTCCGCCAAAAGCCCCGCCTTTGGCCTTCGCGGGAAGTCCCCCTCCATCTCCACCAGAAGCCCCACCTTTGCCCTTCGCGGGAAGTCCCACCCCCATCTCCGCCAGAAGTCACGGCCCTGCCACCGTTGAAGGCCACATCGTGTCTCCAGCTGCCCAACGGCTTGACTGGGTGCATCCTCTCCGAGGAGCTCGTCCTTGCCAAGGTAACTGTGCAGCACGCCTGAGTGCCGCCCTCGTACGGTTCCACCAGTGTCGGCGTGTTGCGTGACCAGTGTTTCCGCCGAGCCCAGCTTCCCACGGGATCGCTGTTCCTGGCGGGCAGTGGATAGACAACTCTCCCCATCATAGGCGTTCTCCTTCCATTTGGACTCCAGTCCTCTTCCTTACAGACCTTTTAGGTCCAGGACCTGTTTAAGCATCTCTGTGTCTTCATAGTAATCATCTCCATAAGCCTGAGAAATAGACACTGTATTTCCATTGGAGAAATGCCACTCTCTCTGACAGCCTTTCCGCATGCTTTTCTAAATGGAAATCCAACCTTCTTTCTCAGAATACATACTCCCTACCTCTGGTTCCCTTTTTCATCTGCCATCCGGCTCCTTTTATCACCATTTACCTTACACGTGTTGTTACTGCTCTGCTCTGTCCCAGAGTCTAAAAGGTAGCATATTCTGTGCAATGAATTATGGTTGCTGGATAAATGAGGAAATGAGCTTAGTGAATTATTTGGCCCGAATACTAGAATTTGACGCAGTTGTAGTTCAGAATCCCTTGTTTGTACCGCCTGTGTACTGCCTCATCTCATTGTTAAGACTTAATTTGTATTCGGGTTGACATCTCCCTCAGGAAGGATGTGCTATGCAGAAAATAGATGGATAAACATTCTGTCAAGACTAGATGCTTATATCCAAACTCATGAAATCACGAAGGGGAATGTATATCTTCAAAAAGTGTAAAGTGCCAATGACTTCCTGCCCTCATGTAACTTGCAGTCTAGTTAGGAAGATAGGTATTTAACAGTCACACAGAAAATTATATAATCAAACTTGTGATATGCCAGAAAGGGAAATAACAGTAATGGCAGGATGCTGAATTGAGGCATCAGGGAGGCAAAGTATCATCAGGTTGGTAGACTGCATTGGTAGAAACCTGTCCTGGGAAGTGTTAGAATGTGGGGCACGCAGTGAGCCTCCACCTGAAAGGAGGCAGGAGAAACTTCTGTTTAAATAGGACCAGGAAGCTGAGACAGTAACTTCTCTTGGAGATGTTTCATGTTGGGTCAGTCGGTCCACTCTAATATCCGTGGAGTCCTCATGTCTTTAAAAGCAGAAAGAGGCAGTAAAGCATAGTGACAGGCTTCCAAACCCAATCATGCTCAGTCTGTATAATTTGGTGATGAAATATACATATATGTACATATACATATGTATAAATTGGTGTGAAAGGCAGATATAAGGTCAATATGATGCAAGTCAGCACATAGATTCTAAGAGGTGTGAGGCCCCATGAAGAACAATGTGGATCAGCTCCTGTCGGTATTGGAGTCACCCCTCAGCCTCTGTCCCAAAGAGTTAAAAAACAAAGAGATTGCATCACAGCAAACCACAGAAACATGCAAACCTTGTCAGCACGTACTCAAGAGATGGTGGTAAGTGAGAACTCAAAGTAAAACTGGAGGAGTCACGGTGCCCATGTTGTAAACCTCCTGCCCAGCAGACATAGAGAGAGACTGTGCTCCCCACATGAGTAACTGCCCCACTGTTCATGGCCTGTGCGCGAGTGCACAGACACTGACTCAATGACATACACACACTGTATAGAAAACATTGACAGGGAGTAGATGATCACAGATGATAGCATCAATTCTACATAATGGGATTTCACTGTTGTCAAATCTTCTGTATTTTATACACTTAACGAAAAAGGATTAGTGAATAAATATAATGGGGTCGTATCTGTAGAAGTGAGTTATATCCCAAATAAGTTTGCTTGGCATCAAGTAAAACACCTTACTTAAGTGTTTTGATGAATACAGCAACAACATGTGTGGGTTGTGCAGGAATAAATGATCTTGGGGGAAATGAAGAAGATACTCGCAATTTAGCTAAACTTCAAAACAGGTGGAAGAGTCAGACTTCTGTCTTTGAAACAGAGTGTGATTTTCTTATTAACTCTTTGTTAGATTATTTTCCACTGATTAAGTTCCTTTCAGGAAGCCAAAAGCACATTTTTTTTCATTTCTTTTCTGCTCTTCTCCTTGGTCTTTCTTGAGCAAGGAGGAGGGCCTAGCAGCAGCTCAGTTCACACTTCCACACCACCCTCATCAGTACACTATTGCCCCCATCAGCGTTTAGCTGAGCTCCCTAACCCTTTTAAGCAGCAGCACCAAGGACTGACAATCACTCTGTGTCCTCACAGATTTCCCTGAGGGCCTGAGGGGGAGCCTCCCAGTGAGAGGGCAGATAAGGTAGCATCCCTCACCAAAATAATCTCTCTCTCTTTCTCCTGAGAGATACATGAGACTTTATTAGTTTATTGGTAAAATTAAGATATGAAAAAGTGAGCACCTACATTCCAGATGATACAGACTTTTAGTTGGTGGTGAGAGTGTCGAGTGTGGGTCTAGCTCTGATGGAAAACTGATCCTAAAAGGCCTTCAAAAATGACAGCAGCAGTTAGAAACTGTATCGAGGGAGCTTTCTTTATCTTAGCAGTTTTTCCTTTTGGAAGAGAAGTTTGTAATTGCCAACTCAACATGGCATTGAGAGGCAGTTCCTCCAGTGACATTTCATACCTTCTGGCCTAAGTAGTTTTGTCCTGTGTTTGCCGCTGGGTTCTGTTGACACATTCCGGCGTTTCCCATCTGGCTTTCTAATGTCACTGAGTTAAGCCAAAGCCTGTGCAAACGGGACCAGCATGATGTGATCCTCACAGTATTTTCTATAATTTCAGGTCATTCCACTTGCCCATGAAGACAGTACATATTCTAGAATCCTTCATTTGCTGAGGGAAAATCTAGAAACTGAGAAAGTGTGTATTCTTTCAGGCCTCAGTGGGGAGAGCCACTTTGATTCCAGCTCTTCGCTGGCAATGAGAAGGAGGGACGTAGTGATAGAAACTGATTTTCGAAGTAAAGGACTATGGCTGTGATCTCCAGTTCCACTGAGGTGGTGTAGGTTTGTGTGCATGGATGTGAATGTGTGGCCATGTGAATCCATGTGGTGAAATCTCAAGTGTGTGTGTGTGTGTGCATGCGTGTGTGTGTGAGTGTGATAGGCATTGACTTGCTCGAACGCCTGGTGACTATATGAATGAGTGCTGTTCATAGTTTCTAGTCCTCAACAGTCCTGCCCAGCTCGTGTAGACTCATGTGTGTGGCTCCGTTGATAGAGTCAACCCAAATCATATTCGAGCTTCCTCTTTTCCTTCTGCCTTCTTTTTTTCCTAGTATTATTGTTTTTTTCCAAAGAACCCTGACTTCCCATGACATGTCTGAAGTAAGGACCACTTCAGCTTTGTCACTTTTGCCTCCATCACTTTCCTGGTTCCCTTTGCCCTAGAACCTGCCGATTGTCTGTCTGTCAATCCTGGGTGTCTATAGAGCTTTCCTCCAATGATGTATTTGAAATGATCTTTTCTTTCCTTCAGCCATCTTCAAGGGCCAGCTTTCATATCAGAACAGGGTAGCTGGGGATATGAGTGTATGGTTGCCGTTGGTCACTAATGACACAACCTTGTGTGTGCGGTCATTCCTAATTCTTCCACTGCCACTCTTCCGAGTCTCAGCTTTCTCTTGACTTCTTGACTGCAGTCTCCATTTGAACTGATGACAAAAACAAGGTCAGTGACACCTTGAGCCATTTCAGTGTCTTCATTGTCCATGTGAAAGTTGTATATTTTTCTCTGGTCATGATTTTGTCGTCTTGATGTTCAAATTTCTAATTCATCAGAAATTGTGTCCAATCATTGCTACATTCTCCTAGTAAGGTGGAGTCATCTGCACGTTAAGATATTTCTCTATCTTCCACCGATTTTGACACCTTCCTCTGAGTCTAGTCCACTCATTTGTAGGATACGTTCTGCGTACAGACTAAACCAATAGGCAGACAGAATGCTCCCATGTCTGACACCTCTGCCTATAGGGAACGATCCCGTGTCTCCATGTCGTGTCCTGACAGTGGCTTCCTGTCTACCACACAGGTCACGCTTCAGGACCATCGAGTGCTGAGTCACACCCAGTTCTTCCAGAGCAACCTATAGGTTTTCATCATCGACACAGTGAAAGCTTTCAAGTAGTCTTGAAACAGACTACCCTTCTGGAATTCTTTGGAGCGCCCATCATCGTCCAGCAGTGCTAAAGCAGTTTTCCAGTGCACCTGCCTTTTCCTGAATCCATCCTGATGGATCTTCTTCATGTTCACTTTGCAGTGGCATGACTCTGTGCTTAGTCCTTAGTCTTTTCCCCTTTGTGTGGGTACCATCATAGCCCCATCACTACTTCTCTGTTGGACAGCATAAGTTATATCAGTGTCTAACAACTATGCTGGTTACCCAAAACAATTAAATGAAAATTCTAATTGAAAACAATGTTAAATTTTAGAAATTCAATACTGTGCATGGCAACATTTCCCAGGCACAAGCTATTAAAGATTTTAGGCTTTAATGTACCTTTAGGTTGTAATCAGTACAAAGATATTCCAGAGTTGTTGAAAGGTGTGTACCTGCTCTTTTTACCGATGTGTGTTCACATCTAGTTCACATGAATATCACCTGCCATGATACACAATCCTGGTGCCTGCTGATCACCAAGGGCCAGGTACCTGAGAGGCCATGGCAGTGTCATCCAAGTCCCAGCTACTTAGCCAGGTGTTATGTCCAGCCTCATCCTCCTCTACCTTATGCTGAAAGCCGAAAGAAGGCCTCAGATAGAAATCTGGACCTTTCAGTATTATGTTATGAGACTCTGGGTCTTATTTAAAGGTTCAATTTTAGCTGGAGTTTCTTTGTTATTATTATTATTTTTTTATTTATTTATGGTGACATTAGTTAACAAATCCCAATAAGTTTCAGCTGTACACTTTAACCATAAGGCATATACATATTTACACTGTGTGTTCGCCTTCCATCGTTAGGTTTCTTTCTGTCACCACAGATTTAACCCCCGTTGCCCTGACTAACTCCCCCGTCCCTCCTCCCCTCTACCCTCTGGTAACCACTAGTCTATAGTCCATGTCATGAGTCTCTGTTTGTTTGTCCTGTTCATTTGTTGCTTTTTGGTTTATATCCATCCCAATATAAGTGATTTGTGATTTTCAACTTTCTCTGCCTGGCTTATTTTGCTCAGCATGATTATCTTGAGGGCCATCCATATTGCCACAAATGGCAGTATTTCATCTCTTCTTATGTCTGAGTAATATTCCATTGTATTTATGTGCCCAGCTTCTTTAGCCAATCATGTATCGTAGGACACTTCGGTTGCTACCATATCCTGGCCACTGTGAATAATGCTGCTATGAACATCAGTGTGCAAATATCTTTCAGATATGGATTTTCAAGTATTTGGTGCAAATATCCTGAAGTGGGATTGCTGGATCATATGGAGGATCAATTCTTATGATTTGAGTAACCTCCATACTGTTTCTCATAGTGGCTATACCAATTTGCAGTCTACCAGCGTCCAATTCAACATTTGTTTATTACTTGTCCTGTTGATTTTATTACTCTAACAGGTGTGAGGAGATATCTCATTGTGGCATTGATTTAAATTTTCCTAATAGCTAGCAATTTTGAGCTCTTTTCATATATTTGTTGACCATTTGCATGTCTCTAGGAAGAAGTGTCTGTTCAGGTCCTCTGCCCATTTTTAATTGGATTGTTTGTTTGTTTGTTGTTATTGTTGTTGTTGAATTGTATTTGTCTTTGTATATTTTGGATATTAGGCCTTATCAGAGGCGTAGAGTACAAATATATTTTCCCATTCAGAAGCTTGTCTCTTTACCTTGTCGATGGTCACTTTTGCTGAGCAGCTTTTTAGTTTGATGTAGCCCATTCATTTGTTTTTGCTTTTACTTCCCTTGCCTTTGAGGTCATATTCCTAAAATCCTCATTAAGTCCAAGGGTCTTGATTTCGTTCCTATGTTTTTTCCTATGTATTTTATTGTTTCAGTCTCATATTCAGGTCCGTAATCATTTTGAGTTAATTTTGGTGTGCGGTTATAGATAACAGTCTAGTTTCATTCTCTTGCACGTGGCTTTCCAGTTTTCCAGCACCATTGATTGAAGAGGCTTTCCTATCTCCACTGTAGGTTTTTGGCTTTTTTTCGAAAATATTTGTCCACATAAATATGTTTACTTCTGGACTCTTGATTTGGTTCTTTTGGTCCATGTGTCTGTTTTTCTGCCAATACCATGCTGTTTTGATTGCTGTCACTTTGTAGTATAATGTGAAGTTGGGCAGAGTATTGCCTCCAGCCTCATTCTTTTTCCTCAGGATGGCTCTGGCAATCCGGGGTCTTTTTTGCTTCTGTAGAAATTGATGAATTTTGTTCTATTTCTTTAAAAATCCATGAGATTTATGGAGATTGCATTAAATCTATAATGCTTTAGGTAATATGGTCATTTTAACTATGTTGATTCTTCTTATCCAAGAACACGGAATATCTTCCATTTCTTTGTTTCATCTTCTGTTTCTTTTAGTTTTTATTATCTAGGTCCTTTACATGTTTCATTAGATTTATTCCTAGGTATTTTATTCTTTTTGTTGCAATTGCAAAAGGAATTTTTTTTTCCACATCTTTTTCTGACACTTTTATTAGAGTACAGGCAGCTATGAATTTTTGAACATTGAATTTGTAACCAGAAATTTTTCTGTATTTGCTTATTGTTTCTAGCAGTGTTCTTGTGGTCTTTAGGGTTTTCTATATAGAGAATCATGTCATCTGCAAATAGTGACAGTTTGACTTCTTCGTTTTCTACTTGGATCATCTTTTTCCTGTCTGATTGTACTCGCTAGGACCTCCACTGTTATATTGAATAAGAGTGGCTATAGTGGACAGCCTTGCTTGTTCCTGGTCTTAGAGGGAAAGTTTTTAGTTTTCACCATTAAGTATATTGGCTAAGTGTTTCTCATAGATGACCGTTATTATGTTAAGGTATTTTTTTTCCATTCGATTTTGTGAAGTGTTTTATTACAAATGGATGCTATCTTGTCAAAGCTTTTTCTGCATCTCTTAATATGATCATATGATTATTTTTTAATTTGTTTATGTGGTGTATCACAGTACTTGACTAGCATATGTCGAACCATCCCTGTGCCCCTGGGATGAAGCCCACTTGATCATGGTGTATAACCTTTTGAATATGTTGCTGAATTCAGATTGTGAGTATCTTATTTAGGACTTTTGCTTCTGTATTCATGAGAGATACTGGTCTGTAGTTTTCTTTTTTGCTTTATCTTTACCAGTTTTGGTATCAATGTAATTTTGGCTTCATAAAATGAGTTGAGTAGTATTGCCTCCTCTTCGATTTTTGAAGGGTTGAGGAGAATAGGTATTAAATCTTCTTTGAATGTTTGGTGGAATTCACTAGTGAGCCTTCTGGTCCTAGACTTCTACTTTTTGGCAGATTTTTGATGACTGTTTCAATTTCCATACTACTGAATGGTCTCTTTAGATTTTCCATTTCATCTTGATTCTGTCTATGAAGGTTGTATTTTTTAAGTACTGGTCCATTTCTTCTAGGTTATTAAATTTGGTGTTACATACTTTTTCATAGTATTCTTGTATGATCCTCTATTTCTGCAGTGTCTCATAATTTCCCCCTTTTCATCCCTGATTTTGTATTTGTGTCCTTTCTCTTTTTGCTTTAGTGAGTCTAGCTAGGTTTGTCAATTTTATTAACCTCCGTGAACCATGAGCTGGAATTGCTGATGCCGCTCAAGGAGTCATTATGAGTGCCTCGTTAGTGCTTCCTCATGACCTTACTGAAACTATGGGTAGAAAGTGTGTCCTTTGCCACTAGGTGGTGGTGAATGTCTGCCCTGACCCCACCCACTGGGGAGAGAGTGGACTCTCATTACTGCTGGGTGGAGGATGGAAGTCCAGTCTCCCCAAACGCGACTGACACCAAGGAGTCGAGGACTGACTTCCTGAGTATCCAGCAGAGATGGAAGCCTGAATTCCTATTTGGGCTTCTCTGAAACCACCAGAAGCTGTCTAGCAACCCCTGCCAGAGGGAGTTGTGATGCTCATTAGAGCCTAAAGAAGGTGGAAGTGAGACTCTAAACGTGGTCTTTCTGGTGTGGGTGGGTGATCGATTTAAACAAAGTTCTCTGGTTTCTTTTGTGCCGGGCTGGCTGCCTGACCTGATATAGATTTGAAGCACAACAGTCACCTGGCTTTGCAAAATGAGGCCAGACAGTCTTTGTCTGAAAAATGCGGAAAAGGGCCAGAAGAGAAAACAGTGCTTGCGATCTGAATTAAATATTCCATAAGTCCCTGTTAATGACGAACTGAATGACACATGCTGGCAAGCCAGCAGTGGACAGCTGCTGTGAGTGATCTTTGGAATCAGACAGCTGGGTGCACACTCTAGCTCTGCCACTGGTCTGTATGACCTGAGGAATTATTTCACCTCTCTGAACCTCAAGAATAAAAATGACAATCATTCATTTAACATGTTTTGATTTCCTCTATGTGCAAATAATTGCTATTATTTTTATTGCTACTCAGAATGTATTTAGTCACTTTCTTTTGGTCATCTTAAGAACTCTATGGGGGCATACTGTAGCAGATGCAAAATGGCCAGCAGTTATTTCCTTCATCTAGCCATGGCCTGTGTGTTGGCCTGACTCAGCCTTGATCATGTGACTTGCTCTGCCACTAAGATGTTAGTAAACGTGAAGCATATAGAAATCTATGCTCGTGAGTGTGAAAAGTGCTTGTGCGTGGAGCTTGCTCTCTTTGCTGCACTCAGGTCCCAGCTGCCATGTGAACAAGCCCAGGCTGGCCTACTGGATGATTACAGTCCCATGGCCCAGTCATGCCTCATCACCACAGCCAGGAAGCCACATTCCTAGACACATGAGAGAACCATCCTAGCCATGGCTAGCTTACCTCAGATAGAAAAGGGACCCCACTAGTTGAGCCTAATGCCCAATAGGGTGAACTCAATAAATGCTGTTGTACTAAGCCACTACACTTTGGGATGGTTTGTTATAAGCAATAGATTACTGCCACAAAGATGCAGGGGGGAGTCCAAGTCCATTTCTGCAACTCTTACGCACTCACTTAAAATGACACTCCCCCTGACATTCCTGTGATAGTTAGATATTGTGAAGCAGGAGCAGAGAAGCTTTGTAACTTTGTTTCCTTGGCACATGGGAGAGATGTATGGACCAGGAACTGTAATTATATTCTCACGGTGGAGCCCACCTCCACAGAAGGAGTCTGTGAGTTTTAGAGGTTGTTGTGGGAGCCTGCTCTGGCTCTCTGGGCCTGCAGCTCAACAGTCCCCAAAATGAGATCCAGGTTCTTGAGCAACCTGAGCACTTACTGTATGCCTGGCACTGAGTGAGCCCTAGGGATGGAGAGGAAGAAACGGAGACATTCCTCCCCTAATAGATCCCTGTAGGTCACAGAAGCCCATTTATGAAAGCCTTTTTTGAAGAATATTGAATTTCCGCTTTGCACATCCCCTGGATTCTTTGCTTCACCCTCAGCTCTTGTGCCCTCATGTCTCCCTTTGCACAGGCTAATAGGCAACGTCCACCACTAGGCATGGCACCAGATAACCGTGTTTGCCAAATGCAGTGAAGCACAACCCACTTGGTCAGGGCCCACAAATTCTGACAGGAAAGTATAAAAGTGCAGTTACAGTTTCTTGCCTAGAAAGCATGCGTGCCCCTGACTATTGTAGTGGAGCCCAGTCCTGCGACTACAGCCTCAGGTAAAAAATAAATGTTGTAGTGACATGGGGAAGAATGAAAATATATATGATACCTTCGTTTTCCTGCGATGGGAAGAATGGAAGAATCATGCCAGCCCCTTCTCCCCTCCCCTCGCCCACACATCCACCAGAAAAGCAGTGGAGTTTGAGTGGTGGCCCTCAAGTGGATGTGCGTAAACACTCGTGAAGGCTTATAAGCAAGCCCGTCATGCCTATAACTCTGGCCTTTTGAGATAACCAAAGTTTTCATTGCTTGTTCCAGTTCTCAGTCAAACCATCATGCTGAGGATGAGCCTGTTTTCAGGTATCAAGGACACTGCACGGGTTGCACCATAGAGAGGGTTTCCTCTCAGCTTCCTGCACATGCCCTCGGCTCGTCCTGGGAGGCGAGGTGGGAAGCACGTTGAACCACGGTTCTCGCCTCCACTCCTCACCCAATCCCAAATCCTGGGACTCAGAATAAGACCTACACTTGGCTCCATCTGAGAGAGGCCTGTATCCAGCTTCCCCCGAGAACCTGAATGGCCTTCAGGAGTTCCAGAGGACTGTGTGAAGGGGCTGTGTGCCTGCTTCACATGCTCAGTACCAAGGCCTCAAGGATCTGGTCTGCTGGGACTGACCAGATCTGGAAAGGGCCTGAGCTGCGGGGTCGCTGCTCCCCTGAGAACACACGCCCATCAATAGAGCTGCCCTGCCCCCAACAACCGTCATGCCCACCCTGTGACCTGGCCTCAGGCTGCCCAATGTCCCTGCCCCTCCAGGCCTTCCGGGACACCTGGCCAACCCTGGCAGATACCGTATATTTATGTGCTTTATGTGGCCACACCTGCTGTATAAACCCCATGACTTCACCTACAGACCTAAAAATTTCAAAAGTGACCTTAACTTAGATTTCATTGATCCTTTCTGAGGGGCTAAAAGATTTACGGGGATTACATATTTCCCAATTAAGGTTATACTAGGCACAAGTAGTCACTTGTTATGTGAGTTGGTTGTCACTTTCTCCCACAGAATGCAGCACAACCCAGACTCATGACAGGTGCTCTTTGGGTCTCAATAGGTTGATTCCTTGATCACGGATTGATTAGTGATGGCGTCGGTAAACCCATGATATGTTTTAGTCCCATATTGAGAACCATATATTTGGTGGAGGTGGCAAGGAGAAACGGAAGTGGACTCTAATTAGAAGAAAGGGAAGAGAAGGAAAGTCATGAGGGAAATAAGGCGATGTCCTGCACAGTCCATCATGGAAACTGTGACTGCCTTCTTAGAAGAACAAGGTGACAGGCATGGCTTCCAGGTCACACTTACAAATTTGAAGGCTCACAGGGACCCTGTAGACCTGAGAGTCACTCTTCATTGCAAGGTGAATTGATCAAGGCCCTGGGGAGGAGCGTAGAGATGAGCACAGACTGTGTCTTAAGTTCAGGCTTTGTTTATGCTGCTGGGAGCAGCAGTGCTGATTCTTACCTTGACTCTTAACTTCCACTTTCCATTCCAGGGGCTACCACAACACCATTACTGCCCATGTAACTTGAGGAATGTTTTGTGAATTTCGAAGACTCCTGCACAGAGAGCAACATCTACATGTAATTATTTCCTCTTTCATTTTTATTCTTTCTCTTATCTATCAGTCTTATTTGCGACTCTTCCCAGCCCTCCATCTCTCTTTTTTGATTCTCATGCACAGAGGCCTGGTCTTCTCTAGGTACTTGAGGTCCTAGAATTGTCCATGTCTGTAATATCTTTCTCAGTTCTTCATGTTCTCTCTCAGAGCATCCCTGGCTCCTGCCCCCATTGCATTGTTTGAGCCACCTGAGTGGAGGCAGGGAACTGGGCAAAGAACTGGGCCCAACATGCTGGAGGGGCCCTGTGAGGTCTGGTTTCACCATGGGCAACCCCTTCATGGGGCTTTTCTACAGTGGATGACTCTGGCCATGCACACTTGTTCTCTTCACTGCAACTTTCCAAACTCCCTGGGAGGTGCTTTAGGAAAGGAGCAGAGGATGCAATTCAGGTGGAAGAAGGACCAGGAGAAAACTGACTTGGAAGGCTTGGGATTGAAAGAGTAAGGCAACAAATGCACATGTTCTTCATTAGTTCCTAACATTTTGTGGGAGGGGACATTTTATTAAAAACAACCAAACTGAGGAGTCTCCTGGGTGTCTCTCTTGTGTGTGAACATGCAAGGGAGACAAGAGGATGGTAAAAATCAGAAAAAGCAAGTGAAAAATGTCGTGAGATCATCTTTCATAAAGGGATACTCAGGCCGGATAAGTTTCTAAGTTTGCTGAACCCATCCCTCTAATGCCTCCTTAATCTGGAGGAGAGGGCTGACAGTTCCTGTAAGGCCACGGGTGAAGTAACTTCAGGGTTATAGTGCACTTGTTTTTCCAGGATGTACTTACGATATCATCCTGCAGGACACAGCAGTGTATTCCTCATGCTCTCAAGATCAACAGGGAGCATCCCTTAGCTGAAAGTTTAGTGCTGGATCCCTTATCTCTGCGTATGATGAGATAGTGGGGGTGGCCTGACTTCCCCAACCTCAGGCCTCTTGGGAAGAGAAAGTGGAGGATAGTAGGGCTCCTTCTCATGCAAGCAAGGCAGCCTGTGAGAGCTTAGTACTCCCAGAATCAAGTAAGGAACACTGCAGGGTCCAGTCCGGTTGGGACCCCTCAGCATCGGTGGAACTCTGTGAAGGGCCTGGGGCTAATGTTATACATTTCTATATCCAGATCTATATTGATATCGATATCGATATAAAGCAAATGGCCAAATACAGAAAGAAACTTAATGCAATGCTTTATTGAGACATAGTAAGGGGTGGCACTGAAAATTGCTTGTTTCTTTTCTTTCCCAAATTTTCAATAAATGAGACAATATAATTGGTTTAGTTACATTTTAAACAGCAGTATCCTTAATCTTTTCGTATCGGAACACATTAAGCCATAAAACTTTTTACTTATTACCACAACAACATGGTTTTCCAAATGCAAAGCACAAGCAAAGCATTGGGATGTTAGGAAAAATAAAGATTATTAGGGGAGAAGGGAATCACTCCAGGTCTCTGTCCATTTGTACTGTGCTGGTCTCATGATGGGTCACAGTCAGTGTTAGGTTGAGGGTAATGGTGACCATTGCCACCTGTGTCATCAGACCCGTGTCTCACAGGCACCAGGGTGAACGGACTCGTCTTTTCAACTTGGAGTCCCAGAGTCCTCTGCCCCCCTCTTCCTCGGCATCATTCTCACTGTCCAGGGCACAAGTCACCTGAATGCTTCCCGACCGAGCACCCAAGTTCAGTTGGTCCTGTAAGACATTTGCAGACACTTCGTGTAGAGATAAGACCCCTTCCAAGAGTAACACCAGGATCAGTGTTCCGTCAGCTGATTTCTGGGGGAGCCAGGGCCCATGGTCACTACTCCAGGGTGTGAGGAGCTTTGTGTCCTGCACGCCCTCACCAGGGAGCCCTCCTCCGTCTGTGTCCTTGCCAGGTGAGGGCTGCCAGACTCGTGTCCTCCTTGCAGCTCTGGTACAACACATGCGAAGGTCAAAACCTGGAACCTCAGCCTGAGTCTCAGAGGAGATGGAGTTTACACAGTGTCAAGAAGCTTCAGTCAGGCCAAGGAACAGGGCCCTCCTCGCAGCTCCTCCTCTCCTGCTTCAGCTCAGTTTCTGGATGGCTAAGTAGTGTCTGTTGCATAGATTTAGAATTTAATTTAGATGTATATTTTTTGTTTAAGAAGATTTTTGAATGAAACAACTACAACTGGTTTCATTTGAAATGTTTTTATATAAAATAAAGCACATGAATAGAAACACACTCTGAACAAGTTAGGACTCAACAAATTATTTATAGACACTCACCCAAGTCGCCACCATCAGGTCACCCCTTCTCTCCTGTAAAGCTCTACCAGTATAAATTGAGAAAAATAACTGCATTTAGTTCTTTCCACGTGTCCATAGGTCAGTGTCTTCTTGGGAATTTTATTTTGTGAAGTTCTTTTTTATTCCTCTGGAAGAGGGTCGTGGGACAGCAGTATCGAAGATCAAGCATGATGACGTAGATGTCAGTACCTTTATCCCCACGATTACATGATTGCATATAAAATCAAGGCAGACTGTTCTTCACATAACTATAGTAATCTGTTTTCTTCTTCCACCAATTATTACAAGGACGTTGATGAGATTCTAATTTCTTTAGCTTATAGGTCATTTGCTTTTTACTGTTCTTTAGACAAACAGAGGACTTTTATTTCTGAAAGCCCAGTAATGTGAGTATCATAGACCCTGCCATCAGCAAGTGCACATTCAAAAGCTCAGGGTGTTCTTTTAATATGGATAAAAGCATTTCCTTCAAGCCTCAAATCTAAGAGATCATCTCATCGTCATTAGTTTCCGGAGTTCTTGTTGTCAGGCAGTAGGCTGTTTTCCACCTTCATGACTCAGGTTTTGGTGCAATGACAGATCTTGGATCTCCCGGGCCAGTGTATCTGCAGGAAACCCTCCTCAGTGTGAAATCACTGGGCCCATGGGGATGTGCATGTTCAGTGCTGACACACGAGGCCAAAAGCATTTCAGAGAGGCTGGTGGCTCTGTTGATCAATCAGGCAGTGCATTTGTCACGACACAGCTGGGCCATGCTTGTGCACTCTGTGGAGAGAGTAAGGGCCTTGGTCCCAAGCACGTCCTGCATCACCTCTCCCTCATTTCTGTGTGTCCTCTGCATTCCCATCCTCTCTCCCTGCTCAACTGGTCCCCACTCTTTTTTTTGCCTGCCCTATTGAAACATCCCCTGGCTCACTCCCTGATTCTACTTGCCTTCTGTTCAAGACCGGGTTCTTACCCATGTGGGACTATTTCTGGTTTATGGATCCTTCAGACCATTCCACCCCTTCAATATCTTCAGTGGCCACATGTGAAAGGTGAACTCTCTACCAGTGTAGGTATTTGATGTTCCAAAACTCTGTAAGACTTCCTAAGTGTTTGTGTTTACTTGTCAAACAAGTCATGGTGGTGGAGGCAGGAGTCCACCCACGTATAGTACTTGGCTGTGGAAAAAGGTGTATTTCTGTACCCATAGTTTGGAGGGATATATCTGCTAGTGAGTATTTTTAAAGCTAGTTTATGCATGTGAAAGTTTCAAACATGTTTGCAATTTCTTTGATAATTTTCCCAAGTAGAAGTGGGTCTCAGCCCCTTCTTATAAACCAGAGGTGCCACTAGTGTTTCTTGTCACTGACAGATGCCTTTAAACAACACGTGTCATGTGTAAGGTTATGCTTGACATGGCCATGAGCCTCCACCTGGTCACTCAGGTCACTGTCCTATGAGTTGTCAGCCACCCAGTACCAGATCTGGATGACCTGAGAGTGCCCAGCAGTGAGGACACCCAGGCCACATTGGCATGTATCATGTGTATCCTCCAGCCACATCCAGGTCTAGCTGCAGACATGGGACTGAGTCACTTCCAGAGCATCTCAATGCCTGGTAGTCCATTCTCCCCACATGTGGGTCTTCTCTGCTAAGACTCAACATTGCACTGCATAAAAGTGCCAGCCCACTGCCCTTTGTCGGCATGCTAACCCATGACAGCCAGCAAAATAACGCTGGTGTTTCATGCCACTGATTTGAATGGATAGTTCTAAACAGTGTGTGTGTGTGTGTGTGTGTGTGTGTTGTTGTAACACACACAAAAAGCAGCAGGAATAACACCTTTGTAGAAAATTCGAAAGGTACTGTAGAACATATAGGAAAATTGCAACGTGCTTTTTTCTCCCTTCAATATCCTCTAGCTTTGGTATCTGAACTTAAGAACAGGTAAATTTCTGTATGTTTTTGAGATTTATTATGAACATCAGATAGCACGGCAACCCTCACATGTCTCTACAGGCTTTTCCTATATTTCCACATTGAATCTCCATTGACCATGAGCACACAGGGAGGGAGGGAGTCCTCTGCTTTATACAGTTCTCCAAACTGGGGTCTGAATATAAGCCCTGAAATGATAAAATGCATAGGAGAAAACATAGGAACTAACCTCCAGGACCTTAGACTTGAAGAGGATTTTATGAATTTGACCTCAAAAACAAGGGAAGTAAAAGCAAACATAAATGAATGGGAGGAGTGCATCGAACGAAAAAGCTTCCGCTCAGCAAAAGAAACCATCACCAAGGTAAAGAGACAACCATCCGAACGGGAAAATGTATTTGCAAGCTACACCGATAAAGGTCTAATATCCAATATATACGAAGAACTCATACGACTCATTAACAACAAACAACAAGAACAACAACAAAACAAATGATCTAATCAAAACATGGGCAGAGGACCTGAATAGACACTTCCCCTAAAGAACATACAAATGGCCAACAATATTTGAAAAGATGCTCAACATTGCTAGCTATTAGGGAAGTGCAAATTAAAACTACAATGAGATACCATCTCACACCTATTAGAATAGCTATAATCAGCAGGACAAATAATAACAAATATTGGAGAGGATGCAGAGAAACAGGGACCCTCATACACTCCTGGTAGGATTGCAAATTGGTACAGCCACTGTGGAAAACAGTATGGAAGTTCTTCAAAAAACTAAGAATTGATCTACCATATTGATCCAGCAATCCCTCTACTGGGTATTTACCTCAAAGACTTGAAAATCTTTATCTCATAAAAGATATTTGCATACTGATGCAGCATTATTCACTGTGGCCAGTGCATGGGAACAACTGAAGTGTCCTACGATAGATGATTAGCTAAAGAAGTGGTACATATATACAATGAAATATTTTCCTCAGCCTTAAGAAGAGATGAAATATTGCCATTTGCAATAATATGGATGGACCTCGACACAATCATGCTAAGTGAAATAGCCAGAAAGAAAAAGTTGAAAATCACATGATATCACTTATATGTGGGTTATAAACCTAAAAGCAACAAATGAACAGGACAAACAAACAGAAACTCATGGGCATAGACAATTGACTAGTGGCTACCAAAGTTTAGGGGGTTAGGAAGGGGTGTAGATTTGACAGGGCAAAGATATTAAATATAGGGGGATAGAATGAAGGTGAAGTGTGTAAAGGGAATCAAATATGTGGTAGCTGAAGCAAAGTGTACTTTGGGTGGAAACACACAATAAAATATATAATGTCAACTTATAATGTCCATCTGAAAATTATATAATTGTATTAACCAATGTTACCTCAATAAACTTAATAAAAACTAAATAAAACAAAATAAGAATGAGCATGACTGGTCCACATATGAGCCAGAACACACATTGAATTCTAGAATTTTGGGTCATCTACAATTTTTATTTCCAAAATCACTGATTATATATTATCGCCCAACCCACTATCAAAATATAGTGATTGTTTATTCTTATTTTTTCAGTGAATAGCCTCTCTTGAATATACACAATGACATGAACTTGTTCAATGAATGCACAGAGACTGAGAAATAATTCAGATAGAGTATTAAGTAAGTATGTAGATAAAGAATAAGATAAAGAATATAGGTTTAGCGAATAAGAAAATTTCTATAACATAGTTATATGCTTAGAGAAAAACACAACTTTTGAAACCTGATTTCTTTAATGTTGCTTTTGAATTGATGTGTAACACTTTTCCAGTTGTTTGTTCTAGAAATATCTGGTGACTCAGAAATATTGGAAATGGGTGGGGATCATACTGTAATCAAGAATGGGACAACTTCATATGGTCAACGTGTTAGATTTAACATGTTCACCCTGAAATTCTCACTATCAACTCTGTTTGCATGGGCAAGTCTTTTTCTCTCACATATCATGTTTCTCAGAAAGAGAATAAAATTTGGGAGCCTGGTGTTCATTTTGGAAAGAAAACGTGTTTTCCATTTTAATTCTCTTAACTGCCACTCTTGCCCATGTAAACACACACGTCTCGAAAGCAGCAGTTGGACCCAGAATGTGCAGCGTGCGTCCATTCTGAAAGTTCTGTGACATGGCCCGTCACCGTGGTAATGTGATGATGCGCTTCTTGCCTTCCGTTGCAACGGTCACTCTGTGAGTTGAGAGGGAGGAGGCGAGAAGTACTGAGAGACTCACTGCTCGAGACCGTGAGATGGGAAACTTTTGTTGTGGAGGTACGTGTCATATTGACATTCTGAATGCTGCTCCTTCAAATGGGCTGGTTAACCTTGACTGAAAGTATGATCCTCATCTTATAAAACTGTTGCCACCACTCTCATTTTGACTCCAGGGTTGTAAATGTCTTTATAGGTTTGTAGTGTAATTTAATTGATATTTCTGATTCTTCTCTCAAGTGGACTGCCTTAATGATTTTCCTAAATTTAGAACAATGTAAGACTCCCTAGTGCAAACTTGTCCCCACTCCTGCAGAGACCAGATCCAGAGGGAATCCTCCCACACGACTTCAGGTGGGGAGCATTGTTCCATGGATTCACAGTGATTGAGATCCCACCGAGCAGTAGACATGACAGGGAAGGGGAATCCCAAGTCAACTGCTCAGAATGTGAATGTGACAATATGAGCCAAACATTGGCAGTATAAATGCAGAGATTTTAGAAAGGAGAGAAGCCAAGATTTCATGGGGCATGTCCATGGGTGGGTGTGGAAAGGATCCCTGGGAATTTGGGTGCTGCCTGGGAGAGCTGTGACTGGGACAGAGCCTTTAGATAGATGGAATGAACACTGAGTGACATGGATTAGGAGGGCTTGGTGGTTCTCCTCGATGGTCCTGGTGTGGGGTCACAGGTAGTTTAAGGAGAGACCCCTCTCAGAGGACATGGGGTTCTGTCCACTACCACCATGTGATCGAGAGTTGGAGGAGGTAGTAGTAGACCCTGAATTTGTTGAAGATGGACTTGCGTGGCAAAGGTGCACACTCAATGCCGGAACACCCAGAGTCCGCTTTCAGCCGAGTCTTAGCTCAAGCAGCTCAGACTGTGGCTCTGAGCAATAGTCAGCAAATAGTAGAGCTTTCAGACTTAAGTCATTGAATACTGAAAGCACCACATCTCAGGTCATTGGCAACAACTCCATATCCAGGGTTGCTCATGGAAGGAAAGCTAAGATTTAGAATGTTGTCGTGTGGCAGGCAGTTGGTCCAGAAAGTTCTGAGTTGGCTTGAGAGTCACCCAGACCACTGGTGACCCAGGGGAGTCCCCTGGCATGGGGAAGTCTCAGAGTGAGGCAGCTGACTGTGGGCTGACGCTGCGGGAGGACGGCCACAGGTTGGGACGTCCCTAGTCCACTGGGGCTGTGATCAGAGGGAAGTGTCGGATGTGGGGTCAGAGAAAGAAAGGTAGGAGCCGGAAACTGTGTGACACATTTGGACTGTGGTAGCTTAGCGTCTTTTTCCAGGGCATCACCTCTCTCCCAGAGAAACCTGGGGCAGTAGCATTTCAGCGAGACAGTGAGGGGAGAGCTTGCTTCAGGCATGCAGGGAATGGAGTCACGTTTCAGAAGGGTTCTGGGCCTCTGTCCTCAGGACACCAAACACGTTCGTACCCCAAACCCATCACTGGTCACACTCGTGACTCTGGGCAAGTTGCTTAATCCCTCTAAACTTCTGTGATCTTCACTGTAAGGTATGGGTCTCAGCTCCTGCTTTGCCCCTCCGGCAGTAGGGTTGTTGTGGGCTGTCCGGGAGATTACAGCAGATACTCCCCAGGAGACAGAAAGCATCACCACTATGGCAATAATGAAGTATCCTTCCACCCTCTGATGCTGTGGAGTCATCCAAGTCCTCTCTCTGGATGTAACCACTTCCAAACATCCAGCTTGTACTTGCAGTCACACAATGATTGGACACTTACGGAGCAATGACTTGACAGCGATCACTTAATTTCTGAGGCTTTACCTGTATTCAATCACATTTAGCCTCATCAGGAAATAGTAACAAGTAGGCCATGGTAACATTTACTCATCACAGAAGATGGCACTGAGACTGCGCTTTGCCATGTTTCTATAATGCCTCAATTAAATTAAGGTATTCACGCTCAAGATCTGTCTCAGGGGTGTTTTCCGTGCACATCAAACTGCACGATCTTCCTAAGTCTACCTTGGCTTCAGGAGCATCTTCTGGGCAGCTGTGGATAAATTATTGCTAATGTCCCTGTGGACTTCTGCCAGCGTCATGTCTACAGTACTCTGTGTTGTCATGCTTTTCTCAGGGTGCTGTGCTGAGGAGGAGGATTCTCTTGAATCGATGGGGTTGGGCGAAGGAAGAGTCCGCTTCTCCAAAGATGACACGGTCCATACTTTCCATCCAGATGAAGGTACTGTGAAAATAATGCTAGCTAAGATGCTTCAAGAAAATTTCCTCAGTGTGTCATATTTAAGTCACGCATAATTTGTAAAAACGCTAAGCCATGAATTTCTTTTTGTTTGTGGCTGGAGATACACATGTGTTCAGTCCATCTGTGGTGCTGCCACCATGGAGGTCAGGATGCTCTGACAACTCACAATGTGGTTCATGTTTGATAGTAGACAAGTCTCTAGGACAGGTTCACACATTAGCTGTTTCTGCGACATTATCTGAATAGATCTCTTGCTGATACTATGTGTCAGATTTGTGTAAAATTAATAGACATTATTTAGAAGAGGTTTAAATTCACATGAAAGTTGTGAATATAATACAGACTGCACCCACATCCTACCCCACCAGTTTCCCCTTTTCAAAACATTTTATATTTATGGGATATATTTGTTACAATGAGTGAAAAAATATCAGTTCAGTTTTATTAATTAAAAGTCCATTCATTCCATTAAAATTCACACTTTGTGCTGTGACACTCTGTGAATTTCGCAGGATCATAATTTCTCGTTTTACCGGTAGTGTATCAGACACTAATGTTCTTAATGATATTATTCACAATAGCCAGACATAAAGAACCCTGAAGTCCATCAAAGGATGAGTGGATCAAATATAATGTATATACCTATTGGGATACTATTCTGCTATAAAAGTAATCAGATTTTAAAATAAGCTGCAACATGGACAGATCTTGGAAAAATGTTTGGCATAATGATATCAGGCCTGCACAGAAGGACAGTGATTCATGATTCCACACATACGAGGTTTCTGAAAAAGCCCAATTCCAAAATCTTCTCTCTAGAGTCAGAAAAATAGAAAATGCAAGGGCTGGAAGGAGGATAAAGGTAGAGTGCTTTATTCCTGGAAATGGCTTGGATCTAGACAGCAGTGATGGGTCCACAGTACTGGGAATTTAATCAGTGCTACTGACCCATATAGTAACAAATGATTAAAAGCCAGCTAAATACAATATAAAGTTCATTGCAATACAACTAAAATTTCCAATATTATACATGCTGAGGATACTAGAGGCATGTGTGAATGCGTGGATACTGAAATGGTCTTGAAAGAATAGAGGAAGTGTGAATTTGGCCAGGCTTTAAGAAGGGCAGGACAATCAGAAACCTGTCATTGAAACATAGCATGTAATTTAGATGCTGTTGGATAGCTTAGGTTCCCTTGAGCTAGACTGTCAAAGGCTCTATTTCTCTTTCGTGCCTGCTTCATTTCCTGGCCTTCTTTTATCCACCAATGACAATGTCGCAGAAGAGACTCAGTCCATACTGTTGACCCCCACTTCCACATTCTCGAGCCCCACAACAACACTGAGCAGAGCTCTCTGAGACAGTCCTCAGCAGCAGCACTGATAACTCATGGTGATCTTGTGTGCCCCTAGCTCCCGCTACCACTGGGGTGGAGCAGCTTCCTAGAGTGTCGTCCAGTGCAGAGATCCCATCTATTCTCAAGGTAAGAAGGCCTTTCAACCTCAAGAATTGAATGTTGCTTTACTTCTTTTTGCATAAAATTACAATCTCAAAATGTGAGCATGTACTTGCTAGATGATAGAGACAGTATACTAGGTAGGAGAATATCGAGTGAGAGTCTCGACCACCTGAAAGCTGATACAAGAGGGCATTCAAAAAGGGCAGCATTACACACAGGATGTAGGGACATAAGCAGTGTCCTCTACAGAGCAGTTTCCTCCAAGAAAAAAGAATTTTGTATTTGCCAAATCAAAGGGGCTTGAGACAGCTTCCCTAGGGTGCACAAGCTTTCCCACTGGTGTTCTGTACATTTTCTCTTCTGGTCGTCGACTCAGGCACTGTATCCATCTGGTGTCCTTGAGTCATCAAGAGAACAGAAGGCCTGGGTGAATAGTGAATAGTGTTCAGGGCAATATGATCCTCACAGTCTTTTCCTTTCTCCCATGACAGGCGTACAATGGACCCGGTGATACATGTACGTATTGTTTAATCACTCCCTTGCTGACGATAAAGCTAGGTGCTTAAGATGGTGGGGCTTTCTTGCCGATGTGGTCTGGAAGCCCCACTGGTTCTGCAATCCTGTAGTGGGGATGAGGGTTAGGGGTGTAATGAAAGGAAGTAGTCACACAGGAAAGTTCTCTGGCCAGTTGTCCAGTCCTCAGAAGTAAGGATAATACCTAGGTGGTGAAGTTGTTGTGTTTTAGACATTAGGGGTTTTTATGTGTCTGTGTGGTGTGATTGTGAATGTGAGTCTGTGTGAGATTGTGCTTTGTCAGGAGATTGACCCACTCACACAATTTAAGGCATGCTTTCACCTTTGAAAAGACCTCATTCCTACCACACATTATTAACTCCTCCTTTCCGCATGCCGACTGTATTTGAAGGATTGTTAATAATCCATCTCTTCAGATGGAAGTCGTGCAGTGAGGAATGGCCCAAAATTTGACCTCCTCGGTGAAGAAGCATAATGTGACTCAGGTGTGGGTCTCTATGTTGATTCTCTTGACCACTGTCTGTATTCACCACTCTGCTACAGGGGCATTAGTCACAGAGCAAGGGAGTTTCAGAATCTGTGGTCATGACTGGAAGTGCCAACCGGCTCCCACACACAGTTCATCATGATCGGGTGGCCCCAGTGATCACGCAGCCTAGGGCAGCTATAGCTGGATCTAACAGCTGACTTGGCGGAGTCATTGGTGTGAAAGGCACACGTAGGGTCCACAAGCATATGGTTGGCTCTAAGATTCTACAGGTTGACGCTCCATGTAGCACAGCAAACTTCTGTCAGAGCTGGGGTCACTGCTCAGGCCCTGTTGCAAACAAGTTAAGAATCAAGGCAATAACATCACAACAAGCAGCTTCTAAATGAGTTTGGAACTTGAGACCAGACGCAGTCAGTGCTATGCTGAGTTTCTGTAATGTCTCAACTAAAGGTATTCTCCCACAAATTCTATCTAGTGACTTTTATGTGCACACCAAACTGCACGATCTCCCTCGGTCTAACTTAGCTTCAGGAGGGTCATCTGGGTAGCTTGGAGAAATTATTGCTAATATCCCTGTGGTCTTCTGCAAGCAAGATGTCTACAGTTCTATGTATTCTCATGCGCTAGGCCACTGTATGGAAGAGGATCAAAGAAGAACAGAGCATGTTTCTCGATTTTATTGGACGGCCGACGGGAAGTTGGCTCGAAGAATCCATTTCCCACCGCAAGACACGGCACACTTGATCAAGAAGTGTGATGAAGGTACTGTGGAGATAATGCTCACAAAGTTACCTCAGAAAAATTCTTCAGTGTCCAATATATAAGTGACTGTTGCAAAATGGCTAAGTCATATTTTTCTTTTATTTCATGGGTATGAGCACACATGTGTTCAGCCCATCAGTGGTGCAGTCACTATGGAGGTCAGGATGCACTGACAATTCACAAACAGGCTCATGTTCAATAGCAAACGAGGTCTCTAGCTCATGGTCACACGTTAGCTGATCTTCCAACATTATCTGAATATCTCCACCTCTGATAGATGTTATTAAGAACAGGTTAAATTAACACAAAAATTAACTAGATAATACACAAAGGTCGTATATACCACCGCACGTTTCCTCTATTAGGAATATTTTACATTTATAGATACATTTGATAAAATGAATGAGAGGATATGAACATACTTTTATTAGTTAAAGTCCATACATCCCGTTAAAATTTACTCTTTGTGCTCTGACATTCTGCGAGTTTTGACAGGACTGTTTTATCGCATATCACAAGTAGTGAGTGTCTCACACATACACCAATGTTCATAATGGCATTATTCTCAATAGTCAGATGGTAGCAAGATCCCCTAATTTGATCAAGTGTTGAGTGGCTGAAATGTGATGTGTACCTAGTGGGATACTTTTCAGCCAAAAAAGTGTGTTAGATTTTAAAATAGTGTATAATACCGATTGATACTGTGAAATTTAGGGTCTTAGTTACATCAGTCCTACACAGAAAAACAATAGTTTATGATTCCACTGACATGAGGTTTCTGAACAGGCTCAATTCTGAGAAACAAAAAAGGAGAAATCACAAGGGATAGAAACAGGGTCAAGGCAGAGTGATTTATTCCTGGAAATGTTTTGGGTCTAGAGAGTAGGGACGGGTCCACAACACTGTGAATGTAATCAATACTCCTGACTGATACGGTCACAAATTATTAAAACAGCAGAAATATGATGTAAAGTCCTTCACAATAAAAGTAAAATATCCAATATTATGCATGCTGAAGACACTAGCGATCTGTATGAATGCATGGATGCTGAAATGGTCATGTAACATTAGGAAGTGGGAATTTAGCCAGGCTTTAAGAAGGGCAGGGGGACTCAGAACCCAGTCATTGAAACACAGCATGCAATTGAGATGCTATTAGATGGATTAGAGTCCCTTGAGCTAGACTGTCAGAGGCTCTATTTCTCTCTCTTATCTGCTTCTTTTCTTGGCCTTCTTTCATCCACCAATGAGAATGTCCCAGCAGAAGCTCAGTCCATACAGTTCAACACCCACTTCCACGTTCTCTAGCCCCACAACAACATTGAGCAGAGCTCTCTGAGACAGTCTTGAGCAGCATCACCAACAACTGATGGTGACCCTCTGTTCCCCTAGCTCCCACTACCACCGCGATGCAGCCGTGTCCTAGATTGTGGTCCAGTGCGGAGGTCCCATCTACTACTAAGGTGAGAAGGCCTTCCACCCTCAGAAACGGAAACGTTGCTTTCCTTCTTTTCGCATAAAATTACAATCTCAAAATGTGAGCATGTACCTGCTAGATGATAGAGATAAGGTACTCGGTGGGCAAATGTCAAATGAGAGTCAATGACCACAAGAAAGATGATACAAGAGGGCATTCAAAAAGGACAGAATTACTTACAGGCTGTAGGGACATAAGCAGTGTCCTCTACAGAGCAGTTTCCTCCAAGAAAAAAGAAGTGTATTTGCCAAATCAAAGGGGCTTGAGACAGCTTCCCTAAAGTGCACAAGCTTTCCCACTGGTGTTCTGTACATTTTCTTTTGTGGTCGTCGACTCAGGCACTGTATCCCATCTGGTATCCTCGGTCATCAAGAGACAGAAGGCCTGGGTGAATAGTGAATAGTGTCAGGGCAATATGATCCTCACAGTCTTTTCCTTTCTCCCATGACAGGCATACAATGGACCCGGTGATACATGTACGTATTGTTTAATCACTCCCTTGTTGACGATAAAGCTAAGTGCTTAAGAAGGTGGGCTTTCCTGCCAATGTGGTCTGGAAGCCCCACTGGTTCTGCAATCCTGTAGTGGGGATGAGGGTTAGGGGTGTAATGAAAGGAAGTAGTCACACAAAAGTTCTCTGGCCAGTTGTCCAGTCCTCAGAAGCGAGGATAATACCTAGGTGGTGAAGTTGTTGTGTTTTAGACATTAGGGGTTTTTATGTGTCTGTGTGGTGTGATTGTGAATGTGAGTCTGTGTGAGATTGTGCTTTGTCAGGAGATTGACCCACTCACACAATTTAAGGCATGCTTTCACCTTTGAAAAGACCTCATTCCTACCACACATTATTAACTCCTCCTTTCCGCATGCCGACTGTATTTGAAGGATTGTTAATAATCCATCTCTTCAGATGGAAGTCGTACAGTGAGGACTGGCCCCAAAATTTGACCTCCTCGGTGAAGAGGCATAATATGACTCGGGTGTGGGTTCCTATGTTGATGCTCTTGACCACTGTCTGTATTCACCACTCTGCTACAGGGGCATTAGTCACAGAGCAAGGGAGTTTCAGAATCTGTGGTCATGACTGGAAGTGCCAACTGGCTCCCACACACAGTTCATCATGATCGAGTGGCCCCAGTGGTCACACAGCCTAGGGCAGCTATAGCTGGATCTAAGAGCTGACTTTGGCATAGTCATTGGTGTGAAAGGCACATGTACGGTCCACAGCCATATGGTTAGCTCTAAGATTCTACAAGGTTGACACTCCATGTAGCACAGCAAACTTCTGTCAGAGCTGGGGTCACTGCTCAGCCTCTGTTGCAAACAAGTTAAGAATCAGGGCAATAACATCACAACAAGCAGCTTCTAAATGAGTTTGGAACTTGGGAGACCAGACGCAGTCACTGTGCTATGCTGAGTTTCCGTAATGTCTCAACTAAATTAAGGTATTCTCCCACAAATTCTATATAGTGGACGTTTTATGTATACCAAACTGCACGATCTCCTTCGGTCTATCTTGGCTTTGGAGGATATCTGGGTAGCTGTGGTGAAATTATTGCTAATTTCCCTGTGGTCTTCTGCAAGCAAGATGTCTACAGTTCTGTGTATTGTCATGCATTTCCCAGGCCGCTGTATGGAAGAGCATGCAAGAACAGAGTATGCTCCTTTTCTTTATCGGAGGGACGACGGGACGTGGGCTCGAAGAATCCGGTTCCCACCACAAGACATGGCACACTTGATCGAGAAGTGTGATGAAGGTACTGTGGAGATAATGCTCACTAAGTTACCTCAGAAAAATTCTTCAGTGTCCAATATATAAGTGACTCTTGCAAAATGGCTAAGTCATATTTTTCTTTTTTTTCATGGGCACAGACACACATGTATTCAGTCCATCAGTGGTGCTGTCACCATGGAGGTCAGCATGCACTGACAATTCACAAACTGGCTCATGTTCAATAGCAAACGAGGTCTCTAGCTTATGGTCACACGTTAGCTGATTTTGCAACATTATCTGAATATCTCCCTCTCTGATAGATGTTATTTAGAACAGGTTAAAATAACCCGAAAATTGTCTAGATAATACACAAAGGACCTATATTCCACCTCATATTTCTCCTATTAGGAATATCTTAAATTTATAAGATACCTTTGGTAAAATGAATGAGAGGATATCAACACATTTTTATTAGTTAATGTCCATACATCCCATTAAAACTTACCCTTTGCCCTCTGACATTCTGTGAGTTTTGACAGGACTGGTTTATCTTATATCACAAGTAGTGAGTGTCTCATACATACAACAGTGTTCATAACGGCATTATTCACAGTAGTCAGATGGTAGCAAGATCCCCTAATTCCATCAGTGTTGAGCGACTGAAATGTGATGTGTGTACCTAGTGGGATACTTTTCGGCCAAAAAAGTGTGTTAGATTTTAAAATAGGGTATGATACAGATTGATACTGTAAAATTTGGGGGCTTATTTACATCAGGCCTACACAGAAAAACAATAATTTATGATTCCATTGACATGAGGTTTCTGGAAAGGCTCAATTCCTAGAAACAGAAAAGGAGAGATCACAAGGGTTGGCAAGAGGGATCAAGGCAGATTGATTTATTCCTGGAAATGTTTTGGGTCTAGACAGCAGGCATGGATCCACAACACTGTGAATGTAAATCAATGCTCCTGACCGATGTAGTCACAAATGATTAAAAGCAGCAAAATATGATGTAAAGTCCGTCATGATAAAAGTAAAATATCCAATATTATACATGCTGAAGAACTAGCAGCCTGTATGAATGCATGGATGCTGAAAATGGTCTTTGACATTAGAAGAAGGGAGAATTTGGCCGGCTTTAAAAAGGGCAGGAGAATCAGAACCCTGTCATTGAAACATAGCATGCAATTTAGATGCTACTTTGATGGATTAGATTCCCATGAGCTAGACCGTCAAAGGCTCTATTTCTCTTTCTTGTCTGCTTCTTTTCTTGGCCTTCTTTCATCCACCAATGAGAATGTCCCAGCAGAAGCTCAGTCCATACAGTTCAACACCCACTTCCACATTCTCTAGCCCCATGTCAACCTAAAGCAGACCTCTCTTAGTCAGTCCTGAGCAGTGCTACCAATATCTGACAGTGACCCTGTGCCCCCCTAGTTCCGTCTGATACTGCACTGCAGGAGCTTTCAGACACCAGGGTTGAAGAGGTTCCTGACTCTGTGGTAGAGGAGCTTCCCGATACTGTGGTGGAGGAGGTATCTTACACTGTGGTGGAGGAGCTAAGAAGAGACAGTCTCGATGAGCAAATCCCATCTACTACCAAGGTAAGAAGGCCTTCCACCCTCGGCAATGGAAATGTTCCTTGCTTTCTTTTTTTTTTTTTCAATAAAATTGCAATCTAAAAATATGAGCACATACCTGCTAGATGACAGCGACAATCTCCTAGTTGGGAGAATGTTCAGTGAGAGTCTGTGACCACCTGATATATGATTCAAGATGGCTTTCAAAAAGGACAGTATTACTTTCACCCTGGAGCTGTGCAAGAGGCATTGTGAGCATTACAGTTTCTTCCTTGTAAAAAAGAATTTTGTAATTGCCAATTCAAAGGGACTTGGGACAGCTTCCATAAAGAGCTCAAAGCTTATCCAGAAGTGTTCTGTACGTTTCCTCTTGGGGTCGTTGACTGAGGCACTGTTTCTAACTGGTGTCCTAAAGTCAAGAGAACAGAAAGCCTAGGTGAACAGTGTCCGGGGGGATATGATCCTCACAGTGTTTTCCTTTCTCTTCTGGCAGGTGGACGACCAACCGGATGAAAAATGTACGTATTGTGTAATCACTCACTTGCTGAGGTTAAAGCTGGGTGCTGAAGAAGGCAGGGCTTTCCTGCCAGTTTGGTCTGGTAGCCCCCCTTGATTTTCCGATCACGTTTGGGATTAATGAGCGTTAGTCATGTAGTGAAAGCACCAGATAGTCTAGGAAATAACTTTGGAAAGTTTGGAGTTCTTTGAAGCCATGATATGTAGGTGGTGTGCTTTATGTGTTTGAGTTTTGGGCTGGTGTTTATAAATGTGTAGATGGTGTGATTATGAATATTCATGTGTGTGTGAGTGCCTATGTGTCCTCAGGAGAGTTTCCTACTCACACAACACAATACAAGCGTCTACTTTTCAAAAGAAGCTCCCCACCACTGCTCACTTTCCATAATGCACTCTTGCTAACCCCCAGCTGTATGTGGAGGTCGCTTAATATTTCCTCTCCTCATGTGGTGTTGGTGCAGAGATGAATGACCCAAAATCTAAACGCAATCGTGGGTCGCTGTGTTCATACTACTAACCTGCACTCACCACGGAGGCACAAGATTATCAGTGACCTAGCAACAAAGTGCCAGCTTCTGTGGCCATGGTTGGAAGTGCTAGTGCCTACTTGGCTCCCACGCACAGCCCATCTTGAGAGTATGTCCTCAGTGTTGCATAGCCCAGGGTAGCCAAAGTTGCATGTAACAGCGGCCGTGGTGTAGTCATTGTGTGAAAGGCACATGGAGGGCCCACAGGCTCCTGGTCAGCTGAGAGGTTGAGAGAAGTGTCAGGCCAGTGTTGACCATCATTTATCAGTGCTGCATTCACTCCTCAGCCCCTGTTTCAGGGCAGTTAAGAGGGAGATAACATCACAATAAATCTCAAAAAGCTCACAAAGCCTGCAAGCACCTATTCAAGGACAGTGGCAAGTCAGCACTCAAATTTCTACTGATGCAGACCCAGGCGCCCCTCAGCCTTACTGCAAATCTTTTACTCTGCTGGAGCAGAGAGCTGCAGTGCTTCCCCCTGCCTCCCCTGTGGGAAACTGTCCCACTGTCCATGGGCAGCGTGAGTAGGGACAGCCACTGACTCTAAGGGCATGCACGATCTATTGAAAAGAACAACTGGGAGGAAAATATTAGAGTTGTTAGTGACTTTTAAATCATGGGGTTTAGTATTTTCAGAGCTTCTGCATTTGATTTTGTTCATGAAAATTGGTTAGTGAGTAAATCTACTTTTAGTGAGTAAAAGTAAATCTACTTTTCCTAGACTTGATTTCGGTCCCTCAATCAGTTTGGTTTTCATCAACAGCAAAATCTTACAGAAGAGCTAGTAAATCCCAAAGTAGCATCTGTGAATTCTGCAGGAAGAACTGATTTTGGAGGAAGCAAAAAAGATGTTGGCAATTTAGCTGAATCTCAAAACAATATACAAATCATATGACTCTGTCTTTGAAGGATAGCATGCATTTGAGTGTTTACTCTTTGTCAGATTGACCATTTTACATGGATTAGTTTACCCTTAGCTAGAAAACCAAGGGCTGTCTTTTTACTTTTTTCCTGTTCCATTTTTGTGCCTTCCTTCATCCACCCAGGAAGACGGCCTTGCTGAACATCTCAGTTTGTAGTTAGCAATCATCCACTCCACACTCTCCGTCCAAAGTGCACATCAGGCACAACTGCCTAAGTACGACATGGGCAGCATCTCCAATGACTGACGCTCTGTGTTTTTCTAGCTGCCCCCGATGTCGTGGTGGAGGAGAGTTCTGGAGACAAGGCCTCTGAGAAGGACCCATCTATTCCACATGTAAGCTCCCCTTCCTTCCTTTGTGATGGAAATGTTGATTTATATTCTTTTAGCACAATTACATTGTGAACATGTGCACATGTACACTCCAGATGGTAGACAATTTAGTTGGTGGGGAGATTGTTGAGTGTGAGTTTTTTACATAATTTTTCCTGCTTCAAGAGGACATTCAAGAGGACAGCATTAGTCATAAACTGTAGAGTAGGGAGCATTTTCCTCTGCATAGAATTTTCCTCCTTGAAGAAGAGTTTGCATTTGCCAATCCAAGTATACTCGGAGACCTTCCATGAAGAATCAAACTTTCCCACAAGTTTTCTGTATGTTTTCTCTTGTGGTCATTAACTCAGGTTTCCAATCTGGTGACCTAAAGACATCAAGAGAACAGAGTGTCCTGTAAGACGTTCTCCTAACAGTGTTTTCTTTTCTTTTTTTCTCTTTCTCTAATTGCAGGTAGATGCAGAGGATAAAAAAGGTATGTATTCAGGAATCAGTTCATTGCTAAGGCTAAATCTGGGTGCTGACCACTGTGGGGCTTTCCTGCCCATGTGGTGTGGAAGGCCCTCTGATCTTTGTTCCTGTTGGGAATGAAAGTAGGGGTGTAGTTGAAGGAAGTGTGGTACAGGAAAAAATTCTGGTCATTTCTACTGTGGCCGCAGCCGTGACGATGTTTAGTTGGTGGGGTTTGTGTGTTTGATGATTGAGGGTGTGTTTGGTGAGTGTGTGTGCTATGATTGTGAATGCGAGTATGTGTGCGTGGTGTGTTTCCTCAGGCTTTTACCAAGTTAAACAACATAATCCCCCTGTTCACTTTCTAAAAAGATTCTCATCTTCACAGACCACTTTACATAATTCATTTTTCCCTCTGTGGATGTATCTGGAGCTTTGTTTAATATTTTGTCTCCTCATATGGAGGCAGAGCTGAGATGAATTGCCCAAGCTCGTGAATTGCTATGTGGAGGAGACACATGTGAACCCAGGCGTGCATCCCTATGTTGATGCCCTGGACCACTGACTGACACTCACACTCAGCCACAGGGTCATTAGTCCCAGAGCGAGGGATTTCCAGTAAATGTGGACACGGCTGGAAGTGGCTAGGGTCTACACAGCTCCCAAACGTTGCCTATCAAGGGTAGATGTCCTCCCTGGTCTCATAGACCAGGGTAGCTGTTGGTGCCTTTAACAGCAGACTTTGACATAGTCATTGATGTGACAGGCACATATAAGGTCCACATGCTGCAGGTCAGCACACAGATTGTAAGAGGTGTGAGGCGCCACGAAGTAGAATCTGGAACAATACCTGTCAGTGCTGGGGTCACCCCTCACCTCAGCCTCTGTCCCAGAGAGTTAAAAATCAAAGAGGCTGCATCACAGAAAACTACAGAAACACCCAAATCCTGTCAGCATATGCCCAAGGGATGGTGGCAAGTGAGAACTCAGAGTCAACCTAGGGGAATCCCGATTCCCATCCCCCTCGTTGCAAACTCCTGCCCAGCTGCTGTAGACAGAGCCTGTGCCCCCCATGCCTTTCCCACGTAAGGAACTGTCCCCCTGTCTGCTGCCTGTTTGATAGAGGACCCACAGTGCCTCAATGGCACACACACACATTGTATAGAATCAAAATGACAGGTCATTATCACACATGATGACATCAATTCTACATAATGAGGTTTCACTGTTTTCAAATCTTCTGTATTTTATTCACTTCATAAAGAAGGATCAGGGAATAAATAGAATGGGATAGTTTGTGTAGAAGTGAGTTATATCTCCAATAAGTTTGATTTGCGTCAAGTTAAATAAATTACAAAAGTGTTTTTGATGAACACAGCAATAGAAGATATGGATTATGGAGGAAAAAATGATCTTGGAGGAAATCTAGAAGATGGTGGCAATTTAGCTGAATTTGAAAACAAAAGGAGTGAGGCCTCTTTCTTTAATATAAGGCATGGTTGTCGAGTATACTCCTTGATAGATTGAGTAGTTCCCACTGAGTAGGTTTCTTTCAGAAAGACAAAGGCATTTTTCATTTCTTTTCTGCTCTTCTCCTTGGCCTTTCTTTCTTGAGCAAGGAGGAGGCCTGGCAGCAGCTCAGTTCACACTTACCCACCACCCTCATCAGTACTCTCATCCCCATCAGCACACAGCAGAGCTCCATAGTCCTTCATAAGCGACAGCACCAAGGACTGACAGTCACTCTGTGTCCTCACAGATCCCCTCGAGGACCTGCAGAAGGAGACTCCCAGTGAGAGGGCAGATAAGTGACATCTATCACCAAGGTATGCTCACCCCACTTCCCTTGCAATAGAAATAGGGATTTATTCCTTCGTCCTTAAAATGAAGGTGTAAAAATGTGAGCACGTACATTCCCCATGATATAGACATTTACTTGATGGTGAGAGTGTCAAGAGTAAGTCTAGTACCAACTGATAACTGATTGTAAAGAACCTTCAGAAATGACAGTAGTGGTTATAAACCGTATGGGGGGAGCTGTTTTGTCTTAGCAATATTTCCTCTTTGGAAGAGAAGTTTGTCATTGCCCACCCAAAATGGCCTTGAGAGAAAGTTCCCCAGGACAGTTCGTGCCCTTCGACCTGAGTGGTTTTGTCCTTTCTTGCTGGTGGGTTCCGTTGACACTTCCAGCATTTCCCATCTGGTTTTCTAATGTAACTGATTTGAGCAAAGGCCTGTGCAAACAGGACCCTGCAGGATGTGACTCTCACAGTATGTTCTCTCATTTCAGGTGGTTCCTCTTGCCCTTGAAGACGGTAGGTATCCTAGAATCCTTCCTTTGCTGAGGAAAAATCTAGAAACTGAGAGGGAAGTATTCTTGCTGGCTTAATGTGGGGAGCCACTTTGATTCTAGCTTCCTGCTGGCAATGAGAATTGGAGACGTGGTGATAGAAACTGATTTTCTAGGTAAAGAACTGTGACCATGATCCCCAGTTTTC
>PUFA01001445.1:0-36025 GCA_003508835.1 Eonycteris spelaea
GGTGGCCATATAAGAAAAAAAAGGAAAATCTCTATGCATATAATCTGAAGAAAGACCTTGTCAGGACATAGTAAGAAGGCATCTGTTTGAAAGTCAGGAAAAGAGTATCACCAGAAACTAAACCTGCTGCACCTTGATCTAGGCCTTCCAACCTCCAGAACTGTGAAAAAATTCATTTGTGTTGTTTAAGCCACTCAGTCTCTGTTATTTTGTTATGTTAACCTGAGAAAACTAAGACTCTCTCGCTTTCTGTCTTTAATCTCAAATCACATAATTCTTGCAATGTGTATCCCTTTCTTGATACATCTTGCTAAATGCAGCAACAACCAATACACATGATCAACATTCTCCTCATAGAGAGCCAGAATATTGGTCTTTCATCTGATTTCCAAGTGATCATAGATGATGAATTCACTCAATGTTTGCTGCTGCACTTAGGTCTCTATAACTCCAACTTCCAGCTTTAACTTCCTCACTATATTCATTTCGTCCACTAAGCCAAAGCCACGTGTTGTAGGTTTTATTATGGGTGAATTCCACTTCAAAGTACCAATCTCTGTATTTTTTAGTATAATGTTAGTTGCTGTTTTAAGTACATCCTAAAATTTCTGTGACTTAAAATAATAAAAGTTTACTTGTCATTCATGTAACAGTATAATGTGGGTATTCCTGGATATAAGGTAACTTTCCTTCATATACTGACTCAGAGAAAACTGAATCTTTTTCAGTGCAAGCTGAAATTTGAGAGACCTTGTCCAAAAAAACAGTGGAGAAGGTACACAGTCTCCATAACTTTCATGATTCAGAAGTTACATGTATCACTGACCTATCCATTAAGCACAGTAGTCACAGGGCCTACTATTTACAATACTCTTAGGGGGCTCATAAAAAATGTTTAGTTGTAATTTATTTTGAAAACAGAGGGCAAAATGAACATGATAATAATGAACATATAACCATGAATTAAGCCTGAATTTTATTTATCTTTATACCAATGCAGTCATAAACTATCCTTTTGTAGAAGGAACCCATGAAATCTAAAACAATTAGGGCCCTTAAAAATTGCAATGTGGTCCAAGTGACATTTCTGCCTATATTTCTTTGGTGTGATCTGTATTAGTTTTCTATGGCAATTGTAACAAGTTACCACAAACTTAGTGGCTTAAAACAAGAAAGATTTACTGGAGGTAACACTTTGTAAATTATATGAATGTTTAACCACTATGCTGTAATACCTGAAACTAATATGAAGAATTTTAATGTCAACTGTACTTGAAAATATAAAAAAAAGTTCTGGAAGTCAGAAGTCCAAAAATAGCTTTACTGAGTCAAAACTAAGATGTTATCAGGGCTGTACTCTATCTGCAGGATGTAGGAGAGAACTCTTCTCTTTGCCTTCCCAAGCTTCTAATGCTGTATTCCTTCCTCCATCTTCAAAGTCAGCAACATAGAATCTTTAAATCTCTCTGATTCCATCATCATATCACCTTCTCCTTGAGTCAAATCTCTTTCTGACTCCCTCTTAAAGAGATACTGTGATTGCAGTTAGGTCTCATCTAGATAAACCAGGGTAAACTCCCATCTCAAGGTCCCTAGCTTTCTCATATCTGTGAAGTCCCTTTTGTCATGCCAAATTAACATTCATAGGTTTCACATATTAGGAATTACATAACTTTTGGGGCCATTATTCAGTCTACCACAAGAATGAATCACATTATTTCATTTAACTGTACATAGGTGTGTAGACAATGTAGGCCCTTTTTGGACAGCTATTTGCCAGAAATAGCCCTTCACTATGGGGGTGTGAAAAGGAGAGCTAACTGAGTCTGTGACACTTCTCTATAGCATTGTCACAAAATTAATTGAGATAATATATGTAAAATGCTTAGCATAGTAACTTGCACGTAGTAAACTCTTGATACCACAAAACATCTATAATTATTCTGTTCATTCTTGTTGTTCATTTTCCGTACCGCTCTTTCACTACCTCTTATCCACTCTCTACTGTTTTCCTCTTGACACTTTGGGGCCAAAGGTTAATGTTAGGAAATAGTTTCCAAAACAAACCTTTTTCACCCAAATTTGGTAGTCTTACTTCAGAGTGGTATAATACTTTCTCAGACTGCTTTAATAACCCTGTTCGTCAAGGAATTTGAAACCATTTTCTAAGGATGAGACTCTAAAGCATTGTAAGGAGACTGCACAAAGCCAAGTCAAATTGACTCCCTCAGGGATCAATTTACCCATTTGTAAACTTAGGGTGAGTTTTTTGCACACCAAGGGCCAGGAAAGCCTTTTTATCCTTTCTTTGAAGGCCTCAGTACTCATGACCCAATATCTAATTGTCAGCTCCAAAGTTACGTTCACCCTACCTTCCCAGAAAGCCTTGGGTTCTTCATGTAAATGCCTTCATAGCGGCTGCTCTGATAGCTCACTGTCCTTATGGGACATGTACACGTTAGTATTGACTGAGACACATAATGCATGCCTCCTCAGGTCAGGCCTATTGTCCTTGAAAAGTCTTTGTCCTTGTCTAAGAACTGTCTCCTTTCAGCCATGAGTCTCAGGTGTGGCTTCCAGTAAGGTACATCAGAAACTTTCCAAAGCTTGGTTCTCCAGGAAAGAATATTTTCTCATATTCCAGGAGGTACTAGAATGTGTGCACAAATTGCTATTGTGTACTACCCTCTTTGGCAGCAGAAGTTAGCAGATACACTAGCCTTTGAGAAAGGAAACCAAGTCCTGCTCTTGCCCTGCCTCCTCTACCTGTTTAACTGAGCCCCAAGTGGAGAATTAAAAAAAAATAAACGTCATAAGTTTTGCTTCAATTCCCAGTGGTCATCATAGAAATCTGAAAGCTATGTGAATAAGCCACACATCCAACATGACTCTATTGCATAAAACGAATAATGACTGAGACATGTTGAAATGTACATGTATGAAGACAAACTCAGAGACCTTATGTGATGTGAAAAGAGCAGCTGTCAGTACTCATGTCCCTGGGTGGGGGGGGGCGGGTACCCAAAAGGTTGATTGAGGACCAAGGCATCAAAGAGAACTTGAGATTGGCATCAAGACAATGCATTAATGAGTCCCTATGAAATGAAGTTTATGGCAGGATGAGAACCAACTCAACCAATGCAAGTAAGGATAGATAGAAGCCAGTGTAGAAAGGAAATATCAGCAGAAGCCACTGTAAACAGATGCTAACCACCTTGTACAAGAAACCTCTATCAGGAAAATCCATGACTGAGCTCACTCCTTCTATATTTGCGAAATCATTGTGGGGGTTGGGAATGATAAGAAAGATGAGAGAAAGCTTTAAATTTATACTGTGTTCACTGCCCCCAGGAAAATTTGTAAATGACTGAACTTGCCTTGAAGTGACCAGATAAATTTCTGTGCTATTAAAGGAATAGAGTAGTCAAGAGCAAAGTTCAGTGAAGTCATAAGAGAATAAAACAATATGTTTTTAACTTCTATAAGCTACTTCAGGAACTATATCCAAATTTATTGTATTAATCAGGACTCTTCAGAGAAAACAGAACCTATTATATATACACACAAAAATATATGTATATATACACACACATATATATTTAGGTTACATATAATATACACATATATATATATAATTTATACACACATATATACATATATATACACATAGATATATTAATATGAGATTTATTTATTTGTTTGTGTGGTTTTTTTGCTCATTTATTTTAGGGAATTGGCTCACATGATTGTGGAATCTGGTGAGTCCAAACCTGCAGGGCAGACTGGCAGGGTGGAGATACAAGAAAGAATTGATGTTGTAGTATCGTGTCCAAAGGCAATTCAGAGGCAGAATTTCTTCTTTCTGTCTTCACAAACCTGGGCCCTGTAGGGTTGTAGGCCATGATCCCCAAAGGGAAAACACTTTTGCCATGAAATTCAGGAAGAGTCCCATTGAAGTATAAGCTATAGATGCTGCCTGGATACTTCAGGATACTTTCGCCAAGGTAATTGCAGGCAAAAGAGGAATTACCATCTGTTGTGGCTATCCTACAGACATAAGACAGACCCCTGCCAAAAATTAGTTTCCCTCATTGGAACCAAAGGAGGGAATATCATGGCTTTCTTATAACTTGTCCAGATGTAGGGCACAAAGGGGAAGAGAGAGAGGTGAGATTTAAAAGATGTCAGCAGTCGAACATCAAAAAATGGAGTCGGACTCTTATTATACCATCTAGACAGGGACAATTGACCCTTATCATCAGGAGGAGGAAGAGATATCATTACACAATAGGTACTAGGTGAATATTATTGGCATCTAAGCAGTACACATGGGTACCTCTTGGTACTTCCTTTGCCCAACTTTGATGTGAAATCAACATGTGCAATAACCTTGGCTAGAGGAAAGCATGGTAACCAGTGGTTCAGGACTTATCAGGGATGAGGGTCTCAGTCATGTCACCAGGTGAGCTACTGAGACAAGCTGAAATGAAAGGGAATCTAGAATGAATGGTGGAGGACCCTGGAGGATCTGCTTCCTGGATTTATATAAAGAAGTACATCTCAGTAGCATAAGGAGTGGACTACTTGGACATGGAGGTTAGTGTTTTTAAAAGAAAAGATACCTGGGAGTCCTCTCTCTCCCCCCCTTGCCCCTCCATCTCTCTTTCTCTCCACATCCACAAACTGGAGGAAAGATCATGTGAAGACATAGCTCGAAGGCTACAACCAGGAAGAGATCTCACCAGTAAAGGAATTTACCAGCACTTCGATGATAGACTTCTAACCTCTTGAACTGGGGTAAGCATTTTAGGTCAGTAGATAGTTCTTCTCCATGTGGGTATTTAGATATCAAGGTCTTCCCATCTTGTTTTCTGCCAAGGCAGAATTTTTTAACCTGGCATCCATAGAACCTTCAAGTAAGTCTAAGGATAAAATTCAGAGGACCTCTAAATTTGTTTATGAAAATTTTCATCTTTAATTTTACCACACACCAAACAAAATTTAGCATTTTCTTCATTTATGAATGTGGGCCACAAACCACAGTAGTGGCAGTGTATCTGTGATTTTGTTACATGCACAATTCACATAACTCCAGAGCACATGATCATTGTTGCAGATATCTTGAAATATCATTTATATTTTTATCACTATGGAAGTAATATATTTGTTATTCTTGTTATAAGATCTTATTAATTAATGTTTTTGTGGAAGCAAATATATTACTATATCAATAATTTTAATTGTATTATTTTTATAATTATACTTCAATATTACTGATGTATTTTGTAATCCTAAAAAAAAATTGGCATTTAAAATATTCTGAAAGAGACATATATGTATCACCAGACTTCCAAGAACCCTTCATCTGCTTGGTGGTCAAACTGGTTCATAAGTAAGTATATACTCCAGTTCAAAGGAAATGAAAAAGATAGTGAAGGAGGTACCCAACTGTTGCAATATCCTGGTCAGTAAATGTCACACATCACTTACACCCATATTCTAGCAATGAGAACTTAGTTTTATGGCTACACCTAACTACAAGGGGGGCTAGGAGATGTAGTATATCATGGAAGCCATGTGGCTCTGATTCTATCATAATAGAAAAAAAGTAAATAAAGTTGATGAATTCTATACAATAAATAACACTACTATCTATTACTTTGTCCCCCAATAAGTTTTCTCCCTTTCATACTAAAAAGTATATTCATAAAATTTCTTTTTTTTTCCTGTGTAGATAGATTTGTTTCTTCCTTTTCACTCCATCCTTGATAATATTTATTTATTTTTCTTGTTTTGCTGCATTGACTAAGACCTACAGTATAATGTTAAATAGAAGTACTAATATAGAGAATTTTTGTGTGTTCCTAATTAGACTCATAATTTAGTAGAAATTCTGCTAAAAATCTTTCACCATTATGTGACATTTTTCCTATAGTTATTTTATGGGTAGCCCTTATGAGGTTAAGGAAGTTGTTTTTTGTTCCTAGTTTGCTAAAATGAGCTGAAATTTATAAGATGAATTAGTGATAGTCCTTTATGATTTGGCCACAGGAATGAATGATTTGAATGAGGTTTAGTCTCTAATGACATACATGAATTATTTGAAGGACAATGTCTTGGTAATTCCTGACTTTCCACTGGAGATACTGATATTCCTCCCAGAAAAACCTCTGGTCCTATTTATTTGGGGAAGTTTAGTAAGGAGCATGTATGGCATTTACTCTGGCCTTTGGAAGTAGGGCCTGACTTAGAGAACATAAATGTGCAAACCAGGACACCCACACTTCAACCTTTGTTCTGACACCAGGCCACTATCTGAAATAACAACTAATATTTACAAAGCTTTTTATCAGATGTCTGGCTCTGTGAGGAGCACACATTACATATTTTGCAGCATGGAATGTTCACAAAATCCTGATGACATAGATATTATCAATGTCCCCATTTTACAGATGAAGAAAATAAGATGTGCAGGTTTAGTACCTTTATGTCCAAGATCATAAAACAGTATAAGTAGCAGAGCCAAGACTGTAATATAACTCCAGTGAAACCAAACTTTATGTTAGCAAAGAATTTTCTGTACTACAAGTCACTTTCCATTTTGGGGTTTCTAATTTCTTATACATAAAACCAAATGTGAACTATACCAGGAATAAGCAAACCTCATGCAAATGGATCTAATAAGATAACACTGGAATAAGTGTGTGCTATATACTTTTCTAAACATGCATATTTCTGTCAATCTGGAACCACTAAGTATCTGCAAAAGCACTTATGCATTTGTTATTATTTCTCTGTCTCTAAAGAGTTTCACCTTAGGGTAGAATTTCAAACACCACACCATTAATACTCACTGTACTGTTATGTGTACTGAGTTCTAACACTGGGCTTTAAATACGAATTGTCTAAGATGAAATCTAGTTTGGTGGTTGGGAGTAGGATGGCATGCATAGGGAAAGGGAGTTGTGGAAAGATCTATAGATAAGGAGATATCAAACTTCAGTAAAAGTAGAGACAAAAGGACAGGTTTGTACTTTAGTGATGTGAAACAGGGATGCAGCATTTGGAAAGGAGTCTAATTAGGATAAAAAGAGGAAAAGGCTATGAGATATAATATGAATGAATTACATTCTTTTTCACTCCCAGATTAAATTAACAATAAGAAAACTTTTTTGAGGAAAAGGTGGGCTTGTACAGAAAAGTTCACGTTTGTCTCTCTTACTCTTTTGTCGCATGCTTGTTAGGTCACAAAAGCCTCATCCTTAGCAGTAGCTCTGAGTCTATGACTTAATCCTATTGTGGAAGCACCTTTTTAGTTTACCAATGGCAGTTCTGGCAAGTGCACAAAGACTCATTCTGATGGAAGAAGGGAAGGAGTTTGAGAGGTTCACACACAATCCACTACATTTGCATTGTTTGATATTCATTTATCTTATTATTAGAATACTGTGACATAAGTAACTGACTTGCATTTCAATTATTCTCCAGAGGGTAGAATGGGGGTATTTGCTAGCCCAGTGCAATTCCTTGGAGCTAACTAGCTAGGGAGATTGCTGATAAAGAGGAAAGCCTTTTTGTACTTCAGATAATGAGTCACTTATTTACTATCTGAATATTTGGTCACAGGAGTGGCCTCTTTCACACCCAGTGTAGTTACTTTAGGGTCCAATCTCCACCCCTGACCAAAGGAAGGCACGTCCAAGCCCGAATTGTTCATATCAGGCTATACTATTTATTACCCATTGCAATAAGTACATGCAATTAGCTAACAGCCTCTTTCCCAACTACACTTTAGTTGGGTCCACAACTTTCCCTAGAAAAAGAATGCTCCTGGTGTTTTTCTCCAAAATCAACAACAAGAAAGATTTATCTAATTGGATGATAGGGCGAAGGAGAGTTATCTCAGCCTGATCCGGAAATCTGACTTCAGGGACAGCTACAACTTCAGTTCCCTTTTCACCAATGTGTAGCACAGCCTTGTGGGCAGCCTGTGGAGGGAGAACAAACACTGCTGATCCCCTCAAGGAACAGGAAAAGTCTTGGGAACAGTTTGGAGGCAAGAAATGAAAACAGAAAAACAGGGCTACTCCTTTACTGTACTGTGTTGACGGTACTTCAGATGAAAGCTACTTGGCTAAATATAGTTAACTAATACCTGATTTTAAGTTAACTGTCAGAGAACCATGTCATTCTCCATGGCTTTCTGCCTCTATAAGTCACTTCTTAAGCTTTCCTCTGCCACTGCCACCTCCTCCAGAACTGTATCTCATCAGACTCAATTCTGATAGTTAATTTCTTTATCAGAATTATTTTAGAACATGAAGGGCAAGGATGGAAGTAACTGTTACAGTGACTTGTTTGGGTGTAATGAGAATGACTATGGAGTGAATCTGCCTTAGAAATAGCCATTCTGCAACCTTATGCTTCAGAATCCTAATCAAAAAATGAGAGATGAATTAACTGACTCTCAATGGCCCTTCCATCTTATACATTCAGCACCTCTAATCTACCAACTTACTTTAGAAAGTTTAAGACTGTTGTCCTCTGTGAGTTCAGGAAATTGGCATTGTCAGCAAAGGCATCCTGGATGCCCATCTTCAGAAGGATGTCTCCAAGTCATACAAATGGAAATTTTGGAACAAACACGTCAAGCCACCTATGGGGGTAAGGGTAGGGAACACACAACTATCAGAACACCAAACATGATTTTCTTTCCCTCTCTGTCGCCATGGTATTATATTGGACTATGATCCTCCCGTAGATATTGACAATCACTGCTACGTAGGTCAACACATGGCACCAAAACTACAGAAGTTATCCGGAAAAAAAAATGTGCTCTGGTTCAGCCTATGTTGAACTGCAGCACTGGAAGGAGAGAGATGTAACTCTTTCATGATCAATAAAAACATCGCTGGCATGTTGGCCAAGGTTGGGGAGCCAGTAGCATGATTTTCAATGGATTGCCTTTTGCAATCCACCTGGAGAATTTTATGGTTTACTATCTAGGACTCCCACCCCAGTAGGGCTACCAATCCACTTCAGCATAAAAATCCTACCTATCCCCTAAGCTTTACTTGGCCTCTGAGAAGCAATCAATTTACTTGACTTTGGAGAGTTCATTTTATCTTTCCAGTCCTGACTTCCTCATTTGAAAAATGCCTATGATAATATTTATTTTCCTGTTTTCTGGATGTGCTTAGATAAAGCAGAGTATGTAAAGTGCCCAGCAAAGGGACTGGCACAGTGTATATTCTCGGTATATTTTAGTGGTCATCATACAGCTGTTAAATAGTTCAGGTTGATTGTCCTGCCTCTGAGTTTCTGCTAAACTCAATTTTACTTGTACCACTATGCCCACCCTCCACTTCTCACATCACCTAAAATGTTTACCCCTTCTTCAGTAAGCGGTTCCACTTCTTCAGTGTTTTAGATGACATGGCCCCTTCTACCCAGTCCATCCTGCCCTCTTTAGGAAGGACAAAGAGTGCCAGAGCGTTCTTGCTATAGTCCATTTGCAGCACTGTGCAGTTCAGGTCCGTATCCACCAGGTGATAGTATTGTTCCATCTGGTGCATCATGGGAACGTGCACTGTTGTGGTCTTGTCCACTAAAAAGCTGGAACCCTCTTCTGTCTTAGATGGATCAAAAGGATTTGCCCATTGGGCTTGAAATACAGAAAGAAAAGAGTTGTTTGTTTTAAACCAGTGTGAGCTTGTCTATCAGTCATCTCATCTAGTAATTAAGACCACCACAGAGGTAGATACTTACTGTCAACCAGTTTTATAGTGAGTAACTGATGTTCAAGGAGAGAAAGTATCTTTACATGGTCTTCCAGCTAGCTGCTGGCAGAGCCAGAAGTCACACCCAGGAATGTTGAACTCCAGGCTCAACAAATGTTCCATCAGTGTTCAAAACCACTATACTTACACTAAACCCATCAGAGCCACAGTTTCCTCTTCCGTAAAAAGGTATAAGCACATCCAACACACAGGGTGAAATGAGACAACAGATCTGTTCTGCCGTTTTATCCATCTACAAGTGTGTGGTTTGTGGCCAAGAATTGTTCACTCCTCCACCAAACATGGCTGACATGTGCTGTAGAACCAGGAGAAATCATTTGGGCACAGCACCTTCAGAAAAGAGTCACATGATTCTTGTTGTTACAAGCACCAGCTTTAAAATCAGACAAACCTGGGTGGGAATACCAGCTCTGAAACTTATTATCTCTGTGAAACTGGGCATGTGTGAGGATCAGATGAGATAACATGTGTAAGCCATACACGTAGCATGGTGCTTGGTACACAGTGGGTGCAGAGTATGTTATAGAAATATGTATGCCCAAGAATACCCAAGAATGCATAGCAAATGAGGCCACAGTGGGCTTAAACCCAAATCTGTTCACCTGCCAAGTGTCCTGCTTCACAAAATCTTTTGGAAACCATGATTTTATAGCTAGGTGTGAGCAGGATGATTATACCATTGTCACTACCCTCCCTCTCCATAGAAAATTCCCTGGCTCATCCACAGAACTATGTGTCCCTCTGGAAGATAGAAAATTACACACAGTTATGTCCAGTGGAGCAGGTCACTGTGGTATGAAGGGCACCTATTGATGCCAGTGAGAAGAGGCTATGAGCTCCCCACAGTGTCCCACCAAATGATCAGAACACTGAACTAGAAATAAACATTGTAGAGCCTTACCTTTAAAATGAATATAGTTCACCAGGACCATGATGGTGTTTGATTTGAGGTCTTGGATGAGGTCCACAACTTTCCCTTTTGTTTGCTTCTCCACATGACTGTTTATTTCCTGCTGAGCTGCAGAAACATTGGAGAAGTTGGTAGAAAAGACTTCAGTCTCATAGAGGCTTTTGACATCATCCAAGTACTTTGGCAGTGGTTTCAGCTGCTTCCCAATGAAGAGGGCATTTCCCATCTGTAATTCCAGCTCCTTCTTTGGAAAATTCAGTGAACAGATCAGGTGCTGGAAGCCCTGCTGGATCTCTGCCATAGGGGTGTCTGTGAGGTTGAACCCAAGCTTTCCAGGATTTGAGTTTGGGTGTTGGAGCAAGCCCCAGTAGAGAGCATAGCCAAAGCTGCAGAAATGCTCACAGGGGAAAAGAAAATGTTCCGATCAGGGGTTTCCACAGTGAATCTCCGTACAGGTTGAATGCAAAGTCAGCATTGATGGATGACATCTTATAGAGGGTGCCATTTTGTTGGGGGGAGTGGCAGGTGGTTACTTTGCCTTCAGAGCTGTTGCGTGGTGCACAATGAAGCCCAAGTACCAAGAGAACCAGGTAGAGGAACAGTAGCATTTTGGAAGGAAGGTTATCTATAAGAGATGAGGTGAGAGAACCATTGCAGGATCTTAGCTTGATGAAAACTCTGAGCCAGAAACACCTAATAATCAGCCATTGTGATTAGTAAAACAATAGAAAATATTTAATGGAGTGCTCATCAGAGACCTTGTGGTGGCCTCTCTCCCCTGAAAAACTAATGAAGATGAAACATTTAATAAGAGCAGGGAGTAGGAGAGGTGGTTTGCTAGGGCCATAGAAATAATGGCATGGACTGTCGTTCAGCTATTGTAGCAACATATAAAAATTCTGTGAGTAAATCAAATTTATGAAAATTAAATTTCTTGTTTTTGAATCAGAGGCAGCCTTTTGGAGAGGAATCCTTAGATAAACTAGCACTCCCTCTGCTTACCTTATTTTTTGTAGATTAGAATTATGGATTTTTTTTGTAAATTGGGAATTTTTCTTAAAATAAAATCTATTTAAAAATGAGGTGAGAGAATATCTGTACTTTTCTTTGGATAAAAAACAAAAGGAGAATGATTTTCACAGGAAATGCTTAATTGGAATGACAGAGGAGGGTGGTGATTTATAGAGCCATGTACAAGACCACAAGCTGAAATTAATGCACTTATGCAACACATGAAGCTAGGGGAGTATTTTCAAACTACAGGAAGATAAAAATATAACTTATTGAATTTCAGATCTCTCTCACCATCGTATTATCTAGAGTCATTTCTAAGTTGCAAGGCATGTTAACACAATTATTTTTGCACTCATCCATGTTTAAATTTTTAATTACTAGAGCAGAAGCCAGAAAATATGAGTAAGATTCTCTGAACCTGGAAAAGTATAAAGGCAAGTGGAGTGAGGCAGTCAGCTATGGAATCCAATGACCATGGACATAAATGGTCAGAAGGAAGAGATCCATGGAGTCAAAAACAGGAATCCTTCTGCAACCCTCCATTCTCTTCCTGAATGATCTCATCCACTCCCAGGAATACAACTGCCACTGCACAAAACTACATACTCTAGTCCATTTGTCCACCTACCTATTGGATATATCAACCAGAATGTTCCAATACCGAAATCTCAAATTTTTCCAAAGGAAAACACATAATCTCCTTAGCCTTCAAACCTGCTCCTTATCATAATTCTATATCACTATCCATTGAGACTCTCATGCCAGAAACCTGGAAGTCATCCTAGGACTTTCTTCATTCTCATTCCCCACATCTAATGAATAATGAATCCCTATGAGTACTACCTCTTAAATGACAATCAAATTCCGTTTTCTTCTTTTCTACTGCTACCGCCTCAGTTTATGGCCTGAACTACTTCACCAGCTCCTAGCAATCTCCCCAACTTCAACTCTTCTGATCCTACCCCTTTATTCAAGCTCCACATTGTCACCATGGTTCTCTTTCTGTAAAAGTCACAGGAGGTGGTAGAAGGTCAATTATCAGATGACCACACTTAGACTTTGGCCTCTGGTGCTAGGAATTTGGAGCCCACAGTTAATTTGGGATCCTGACTTGCTGATAGAAATGTTCCTAGTTTGCAAAGAGAAAAAAAAAAGTACTTACAGCACTTGCCCAAGAGGCCACTTGCATCTCTCAGAAAGCAAAATCTTTCCATCTTTATGTGCCCTGTATTGCAAAAGCAGAGAACTCTTAGTTACTCATTTACCCAGCATCAACTCTGGGATGATATTTTCAAAGCTGATGCACTAAACCAAGGCCAAAAGGAACAAAGTAAAAATGATAAGGATGGAACTTTGAATGATTGCTTTAGCTGCCAGGTCCTTCATCTATAACAAAAGAAGAAAAGGATTGTCAGAGCTAGCAGTGTCCACGTTCACAGTAGGAAAATGTGTCTTTTTCAGCAGACAAAATGAAGATCAGAAATAAAAGTGCCAAAAGGCAGCAAGAAAAAGACTGTTTTCCTCATCAGGGCCAAAACAGTGCTGGATTGTGAGCCTTTTGAGGGAACAGTGCAATACAGGCAGAGGCTGGGTGAGCATCTCTACCAGATGCAGTAGAAATTATTTGTGCACTGACTTGGAGAATATGATGTTAAAAGTAGCATAAGCATGGCATATATTTCCATTTATTTGTATCTCTTCAATTTCTTTTTTCGATGACTTGTAATTTTCTGAACAAGTCTTTCACTTCCTTGCGTTAATTTTGATTCATAAGTATTTTATAGTTTTTGATGCAATTGCCAATGAGATTGTTTTTCTTAATTTCTTTCTGAAAGTTGGTGTATAAAAATGGTCATTGGTGTATAAATTGCCACTGGACTTCTGAATATTACTTTATAACCTGCTTCTTTACAGAATTTATTGATCAGTTCCAACAGTTTTTTTGGTGGAATCTTTAGGGATCTTATAACTACCTGACACCCACTGCCAGACTGAACAGGATTGGGCACAGCTGACACAGGATGGTCACAGGCGGCACATTATCCCGCAGCAAGCAAATGGAAAGCTCAGATCTCCCAAACACAGGTTAGTCCATACTCACTCCTGGTATACCACACAGAGCAAGGCCTGCTCTCAGCTATAGGCAGTTGCTGCAGAAGAAACAGGAAAGGACTGTAAGAAAGAAAAACTTCCAAACCTGTGCCCTCTGGTGGCATAGTCAGGACAATGGCACAAGCTTTTTTTTTTTCCTGCTGCACTAATTCACCTGAATTTTGCTAACCAGATAGTAACTGCAGGGTCTATTGCCCGCATATGAGAAGGACAACCCTCCCACTGAAGACTTCCCTATCTTGTGCTCTGAGAGTCCTGTGCTCCTGTCATGTCTTTGCTACTTAGAACTGTCTATTTTGGAGCAAGTTACTTAATATCCCTTGAACCTCAGTTTCCTCACCTCTATAATGGAATGATAACAAATTCCCACATCATGTAGTTACCGAGAGTATCGAATGAAAATTAGAGGTGGTGCCTAGAAGCTCCTCTATAGTGTCTGGCACTTAGCAGGGATCCAGCAACTATTAATTCACTTTCCCTTCATCTTTGATTCTCTTCTTCCCACCCCAGTCTCCACAGTCCCTGTATTCCACCCCCCACCCCATTCCTGACTGCTATTCAGTTTTGCTTTCTGGAAATTCATTCTTCCTGAGGTGGAATAGATTGATTGATTGCTAATGTGTAACATTCTTCTTTAAATTTTTTTATTTCAAAACAATAATTTCAGTCTTGTGTAAAGCTATTGATCTAGCACATTGACAGAATCCCTAGGAAGTGTAACCATATAAATAAATTCAATCAGATTTTAAATGATGTATCTCCCTCTTTGGGTGAATGCCATCATAATCCATTCCCCCAAAAAAATTCTCAGAATTTTGTTTTGGAAAATACACAGTTCAAATTTCTTTAATGTATGAACATTTTTTCTCTTACCTTTGACTTATATTAGAGCCTCTCCCTCAGTCTGGTGGTAAATGATAGGATCTTGCTCTAGTTATATGTCTGGAGATAATAACAGGTATAGGTTGTGGCATCAGGAAAATAGGCTTCTTATGGCAATTTAGAAAGCCTATTTCCAAGCAAGGAAATTAACTGAGTATTTAGGCAAAAGAGAAGCAGCCTCACTAGATAAAGAGAAGAAATGTCAGTGGACATTTTAAGCTTGAAATTCCTTTAACTCTCACAGTTTCCTACTCTTAAGTTTCTCACTGTTTTTCATTTCAGTGGCCTAAATGACAAAAGAAACCTGCCACTGGCTGGGAAATAAATTAACTATGAAATTTAATAACTCACAGGATCAAATCCTGAGTATAGTATTTGGCTAATTTAGCCTCTAGTCGCACTAGATAAGAAACTCTATCTGCATACTGAATGGCTTCAGCATATTCCTTGTAGCACCAGGAATTTGGGGTTTTGAGCATATTCATTATTTTTCTTAAGCTTTCTGGTGTCATCAGAAGCTTCATCTCATCCACAAACTCTGAATTCCTCACAACCTTTCAGACTTCACTATGGCAGTAAGGGGGTCCTCCAAAGCCATGCCTTCAAAAGGCTCTATATTTCAGAGGGACCACTTAATTAGTTGCTTTGTCATTTTATTTAGTTTTATGAGCTTTGTTATCATTTCATACTCGCTTTCTAGAATTACAACAAACTGGGTTTTACCACTCCTTTTACCTCTATGAGACCCAGATAATAAAATTTTAAAGTTTCATAATTTTCTTAAATTTTATTGCATGAAACTTAATTCCTCATATCAATGTCTGCATCAGTTCAGTGTTCATGGCTCTAAACAACAGTAACTGCTATTCGATAACCTTAACAGAAAAGACATTAATTGGAAATAGACTCCACACAAAATTAACAGAAATGCCAGAGAATCTTGCTAATTTTGCATGGAAGGAGATGTGGGTACAGAGTTATGGATCTACCCCGGTTCATAAACATTGATTAATGACTCATCTGTATGTCTTTTGGAAGAAAAATGATTATAAAAATAGGTAATATAAGATGTAGGAAAAAGTATGTGGGTAGATCTCAGCAAATTAGGAATAGAGTATGAAGTATCAGTGCCCCATATGAAGGCTCACCAAAGTGCAACATCAGTAGAGTTAAAAGTTTAACAATCGGGTGGATAAGATAACACATTCTATGGATGTCAGTTGGTATTCCACCCACCAATACCTGTTTTTATTTAATATGTTTCAGGAAGAAAGTGTCCATGCCAGTTGGAATGGAAGTTATGCACAAGCTCAGAAACAAGACCTTCATTTAACAAGGGTGACCTGGCTACACCTACATCAGAGAGTGACACAATATGGCACACTTTCTCAGGTGAAATAACAAGCTACCTGGTTTTAGCTTGATTGCAATGGACTAGTTCTATCACAGAGGAGCGTAGGTTTGTTGTCATATGGAATTAGACACAGACTCTAAATATAGCTTCAACTCTCTTACCTGAAAATGCTTTGCCAAAAACTATCATCCAAGGACTTATGAACTGTCATATCCACCATCACACTATTCTACAAGCATTCCTTCTGACCAAAATAAATAAACAAAACAAGTAAATAAATAAATCACACCTAAGTGTTGGCAATTGGCTAATTGAAATTCACAGCTCAAAAAGCAGTCATAGAAGAAAGTTCATATCATTACAGGCCTATTTTCAAAAGTGAGAACAATTCTCAAATAAACAAACTAACACTTCATCTTTAAAAAAAATGAAGCCTAAAGTCAGCAGAAGGAAAGATATCATCAAAATTAGAGCAGAAAATAAATGAAATTGAAAACAAAAAACAAACAAACAATAGAAAAAATAAATGCAACCAAGAGCTATTTCTATGAGAAGGTTGATAAAATTGACAAATCCCTGGCCCAGACACACTAAACAAAATAGAGAAAAGACACAAATAAGCATAATCAGGGATGACAGAAGGGAAATTATGACTGATATTGCAGAAATACATAGGATCATACAAGAATACTATGAAAAAGTACATAACATTAAATTTAATAATCTTGAAGAAATGGACAAGTACTTAGAAAAATACCTCTTCCTAGACTGAATAAAAAAAACTTGAAAATCTAAATAGATCAATTAGCAGTATGGAAATTGAAACACTCACAAAATCTACCAAAAAGGGAAAGTCCAGGACCAAGTGGCTTCACCGCTGAATTGCACCAAACATCCAAAGAAGATTTAATACCTATTCTCCTAAAATTCTTACAAAAAATTGAAAGAGAAGGCATACTTCCCAACTCATTTTAGGAGGCAAATATTACTCTGATATCAAAACCTGGTAAAGATAACACAACAAAAGAAAACTACAGACCAATATCTTGTCATGAACATAGAGGCAAAATACCTAAATAAGATACTAGCAAACTAAATACAGCAACATATTTTAAAAAATTATACACCATGAACAAGAGGGCTTCATCCCAGAGGAACAAGGATGGTTGACATGCAAAATCAATTAATGTGATACATCATATAAACAAATTAAAAAATAAGAATCATATGATCATATCAAAGATGCAGAAAAAGCTTCAACAAGATACAGCATCCATTTATGATCAAAACATTTAACAAAATTGGTATAAAAGGAAAGTACCTTAACATATAAAGGCCATATATGACAAACCCTCAACCAACATTATACTTAATGGTGAAAAACTAAAAACCTTCCAAGATCAGGAAACAAGGCAAGCTGTTCACTTTCACCACTATTATTAATATAACATGGAGATCTAGCAAGTGCAGTCAGACAAGAGAAAGATATAAAAGGTATCCAAATAGGAAATGAAGAAGTCAAACTGTCACTCTTTGCTGATGGCATGATTATCTATATAGAAAACCCTAAAGACTCCACAAGAACACTAATAGAAACAATAAGTCTCTGGTTACAAAATCAATTCAAAATCATGCTTTCCTATGCTCTAATATGAAGTGCAGAAAAAGAAGTGGAAAAAATAATTCCTTTCACATTGCAACAAAAAGAATATAAATACCTAGGAATAAATTTAATGAAAACAATGAAGGACCTATATAATGAAAACTACAGACCCTATTAAAAGAAATCAAAGAAGATACAAAGAAATGGAAAGATTCTGTGTTCTTGGATTGGAAGAATCAACATAGTTAAAAGACCTATTACCTAAAGCATTATACAGATTTAATGCAATCCCATCAACATCATATTAGCATTTTTAAAGAAATAGAACAAAAATAGCATCAGATTTGTATGGAAGCACAAAAGATCCCAAATTGCCAAAGCCATTCTGAGAAAAAAGAATGAGGCTGGAGGCATCACTTACCTGACTTCAAATTATACTACAAAGCGACAGTAATCAAAACGGCATGGTATTGGCAGCAAAAAACAGACACAGGACCAGTGGAACAGAATTGAGAGTCCAGAAGTAAACCCAATTTATATGGGCAAATAATTTTGAAAAAAGCCAAAAACATACAGTGGAGAAAGAAAAGCCTCTTCAATAAATGGTGCTGGGAAAACTGGAAAGCCACCTGCAAAAGAATGAAACTAGACTGTTGTCTATCACCACACACCAAAATTAACTCAAAATGGATTAAGGACCTGAATATAAGACCTGAAACAATAAAATGCATAGAAGAAAACATAGGAACTAAACTCAAGGACCTTGGACTTAAAGGATTTTATGAATTTGACCTCAAAGGCAAGGGAAGTAAAAGCTAAAATAAATGAATGGGACTACATCAAACTAAAAAGCTTCTGCTCAGCAAAAGAAATCATCAACAAGGTAAAGAGACAACCATCCAATGGGAAAATATATTTGCAAGCAACCTCTGATAAGGGCCTAATATCCAAAATATACAAAGAACTCATACAACTCAATAACAAAAAAAACAAATGATCCAATCAAAAATGGGCAGAGGACCTGAACAGACACTTCTCCCTAGAGGACATACAAATGGCCAACAAATATATGAAAAGATGCTCAACATTGCTAGCTATTAGGGAAATGCAAATCAAAACCACAATGAGATACCATCTCACACTGTTAGAATAGCTATAATCAACAGGACAAGTAATAACAAATGTTGGAGAGGATGTGGAGAAAAGGAACCCTCATACACTGCTGGGGGACTGCAAATTGGTACAGCCACTATGGAAAACAGTATGGAGTTCCTCAAAAAACTAAGAATTGATCTACCATATGATCCAGCAATCCTCTACTGGGTATTTACCCAAAGACTTGAAAACCCATATCTGAAAAGATATTTGCACACCGATGTTCATAGCAGCATATTCACAGTGGCCAGGACATAGAAGCAACCAAAGTGTCCTACGATAGATGATTGGCTAAAGAAGCTGTGGTACATATATACAATGGATATTACTCAGACGTAAGAAGAGATGAAATACTGCCATTTGCGACAACATGGGTGGACCTTGAGATTAATCATGCTAAGCAAAATAAGCCAGACAGAAAAGTTGAACATCACATTATATCACTTATATGTGGGATATAAACCTAAAAAGCAACAAATGAGCAGGACAAACAAACAGAGACTCATGGATATGTGCTATAGACTAGTGGTTACCAGAGGGTAGGGGGTGGTAGAAGAAGCGGTAGGTAGACATAGTAAGGGGGTCAATATAGGGGGGTTGGGGAGGGTGAGGTGAAATGAGTAAAGGGGATCGAATATATAGTAGTAGCTGAAGGAACTGGACTTTGGGTTGTAAATACACAATAGAATATACAGATTGCCAAATTATAATGTACACCTGAAAATTATATAATTGTATAACCAATTTTACCCCAATAAAATTAATTTTTTAAAAAAAAGAAAGAAATTCATTGGCTCAGGTGATGTTTTCCATCACCTAAACCTAAATAGAGAGCAGAATGGCCTATTGATGACACAGTTACAGAGCCAGCTACATGAGGAACTCCTAGTAGGGTAGGACAATGACCTCCATGATGTGGTATATGCTCTAAATCAGTGTCCAAGACATTGATTGTTGTTTCTCCACAGCCTGGATTCACAGGTTCTGGAATCAAGAAGTGAAAACATATGTGGATATTCTCATTATTTACCTACTAATCCACTAGCAGAATTCTTCCTTCCTGTCCCATGAAATAGGCTCTCCTGGTTCCAATTCCTTAATTTTTCAAGTGGATGAATGAGGTTAACAATGGTTCCAGTGAACTGGTTAGTTGACATTGCCAACTGACCACTTTGGGTTCTCATGCCACTGAATCAACAAGAAAAGAAGGGAGTTAGAGTACTAATTTGGAGCGATAGTTCCTGGCTATCAAGAGGAAATTACATTGCAAACACAAGCTGGTAGTGTAATGCCAGCAGGGCCATGCTCTATCCAAATGGCTCTATGGAAGAAACCTGCCTGCCTCTTCCAGATTCTGGTGTCTCTGGCATTTCTTGGATTTTGGCACATTAACTGCAGTCTCTGCCTCTGTCTTCACATGACCTTCTCTGGATCTGTGTGTCTCAAATCTCCCTCTCTCATATTGAAAAACCATTCAGTTCACTAAGGACCTACCCCAAATCCAGGAGACTCCATTTCAGATCACTAATTTAATTATGTCGACAAAGACCTTATTTCCAAATAAGGTCATATTTACAGGTACCAGGGATTAGGATTTGGGCATAGCTTCTAGCAGACCCAGTTCAACCCACTTACAGGTACACAGTGGGCTTCAACGGTATTTGTAATGTTATAGTTCTTAAGTTGGGTGTGGATACAAGGATATAGATTCTTTATGCCACTGTGTAGGTCTTAAATATTTCCAGATTAAAAAAAATAAGAAATAATAAAAAGAAGAGGAGAAAATGGGCCTAATAATGGAAAGCTATTCAAGGGGGTGAAAATGAAGTTTGCAGTTGACCAGATTACAGGATCAGAGAAGGAGAAAGGCCAGGGATTTAACAGTAGGAAGACTCTCCTCTCTCTATTTTTGGTAAGGCTGTGTAGGGACTGTCTAGGTCTAACTAATACCTCATTCTTTGATGTTATTGCAGTAGCTCGTCTCATACCCTAATGTCTTTTTCACATTATTTACATATGTCTGTCTCTCTCCCTACCACTTAAGACGTGAGCTTCTGGGTGATTGGGATTTTTAAAGGGTTTATTTATCTCTCCTAAAGCACCTAAAGTACTGTTTTCTTCTTAGTAGGTGCTCCATAAATGTCTGTTAAAACAAAGTTAACATAATATGTACAGTCCTGTTTTTTTCTTTTGTCATCAGTATTAACATTTTAAAACTCATTATCACATAGTATATGCAGCATTCCTATGAAAATGGCACAGGGCCTTTTGCCACCACCATGCAGGGAACCCCACATCTTGGCTGCCTGCCAGCTGCCCATAAGGCCTTAGCAGATGAAGGAGTCAAATGTGGTATGTTGAGTGGGTGAGGCAAGGTCTCAGGCAGTAACCAGGGTGAAGTGAGTCATGTTCCCCAGATGAGTGCAGATTCAGTTTTGATGCCAGTGCTGAGCCTGTGGCCATTCATAAAAGTCTCAGATCACACTGAGGCTACCTGCCACTCACTTCGGGCCTGCAGACCCCCAAAATTTGTTCAAGAAATACTGCAGCTCTGGCTGGGGCTGGTCATTCTACCACCTGAATTGTCTCCGGAGGCATGCAAAACCAATGCCTGTTGATTGCTGCTGAAAGAGTCTTCTGCCAAAAGGGCTAGGTTGGCTGTTTTGCCCAGGCTCAAATATGCCTTTAGGAATTCAAAGGTGGGTAGGACAGGGTCCCAAGGAATCACTCGGTGAAGCAAGCAGATTTCACCAGAGGCAATGCAAATTCAGATTTGGTCATGTGGGGGGAGTCCACAACACACGCAGTGTGGTGCCCAGGAGTGAGGATCAACACAAGGACAATGGCAAGCTATCCCTCCAAACACTCATCATGAAAGCCACACAACAGTTTTTCTTATGTCTCTGACACCTCCTGAGCCATTGTCCCTTCTTGCTGGAACCCATGGTGGGTGCTTGTGATCCAGTGAGTCTGTGTGCAAGCCTTTTAAGGGATATCTGCCTTCCAGCACCATTTTGTCTCATCTGGACGGTCAGAATCCCCACTGATTTGTACAGCCAGATTTAATGGCATTCCTCTTTCAAGCACTGAAACCCTGGGCTGGGGCACCCTTGTGTGGGGCTGGGGCTCCTGGCTCCTCCAGGGGACCTCTCTTTCCAAATGCCAACCATCAAATGCGAGCGTAAGTCAGCCCATTTTGAATCTCTGCCCCTCCTACCGGTCTTGATGTGGACTCTTTTTACATCCTTAGTTATAGGAGTTATGTTCCTCTAGTCTTTAGATGGTCTCCAGGTTGATTGTTCTATAAAATAATTGTAGTTTTAATGTGGTCATGGGAGGAGGTATGCGCAGCACTTACCAGCCTTGCCATTTTTATTGGAATTTAAGTTGGTATTTTAAAACAACAGATTGTGGAACTCTATAAATCAGATTATTGCCTCCTTCCCCAGAGTCATTTGTTGTTGTTTGTTCCTATTATTGTTGTTGTTGTTTGATCTTGTAGTGACTTTGCCCAAATAATTCATTAAAGCCTGGATACTTTGTCATCTGTGTCCAATGAATTCTCTTCTCTGATTGCTTAATGATTAATTAATAATTAGACAATGATCTTATTAAAATACTTGACCAATTAAACTTTCTAGCCTTTAGCAAGGTGCTTTGTGATATGCTTTGAGATGTCTTTAATGCTCAGATAACCCTTCAGTTTCTGCTTGTGCAGAGCCTCATTGTTAGCTAGAGGTGACAGGCAAGGTCTTCTCATGTATTTTCTAAGCATGCACACAGTTCTGCACATGCTTTGTGGGCCTTCTAGATCTGTTATATGTTGGAAACATTTTCAGATCATCCATCGGACATTTTTTTCCAAGTTTATCATTTTAGTTTTTGGGTAGCTTCTTGTTAGCTCTAACTAGTTGTATCACATCTGGAAGCTGCAGTATTGAACAACTGGTGATGAATATTTTTAGCAAATATTTCTGAGGACTAGACCAGATCACACCAAAAACAGTCTCTAGGTGAGAACAAATAAAGTCATGTCTGAGAATGGATCTTTTCAGAACTGTCAGACATGTCAAATATTGATAATTCTCTGCAGATGGCAGTCTTGGGAGCTCCATATCTGTTATGCCTCTCTACTCCCTGACAGGCTGCAGGTTTATAGGTAATATAATTGCAAAACTGTTGGTTTTCCATGCTACCACAGATCTGGGTGAAAATATTCAGAATAGGCCAAATTAAAGTCTCACGAAACTTATTGTTCATAATAAAATCTGGCAATTTTTCTTGAAGGAATACTCATTAGAAATTTAAAACTTTTCATTAATCTCCAGAGTTCTGAAAAGTTGATTTTTACAACTTTTTGTTCTTTGTTGCATTTTTGAAAGAATGAATTTCCAGAGGTCCTTACTTTACCGTTTCAGAAGTGCTTCTTAATCTCATTTCTTAATTTCAGTAAGTATTCCTTCTAGTTGTAGAATTTCCATTTTTGGATTTATTTTCCATGTAGTTCCACCCTGCTTTGTTTTACAGATTACAAAGTTACATTGCCATGTGCTTACATGATGAAATATCCCTCTAAGTGCATTGAAAGCTATTTGTCGTGAATTCTATTGTTTCTTGCATAGATATTACTGTGTGAGCTATGTTGTTCACATGCGCTTCTCTATATAACTTCATTCTCTTTAGAAGCTTATAAACAGTAATATTTAGTTTTGTATTTGAATAATAAACATGTTTTTCTTGTAAAAATTAATTATTATAGAAATATTAAAGTCCCGTTCACCACTGGTCACCACCTTTATTCTCCCTGACATCATATATTACTCCATCATCAGACAACGTGATATAGTTCAAGACTTTTATTATGTCCTTGTGTACTACAATAAAAATCAATTTATCTTATAAGTATTTGTAAGTTCAACAAAGGATACAATTTAGTACTTGGTTTGTGATTACATTTTCACTTAATTTGTCTTTCCAGTTGTTTTTATTTTTATCAGCCTCATTCTTCCTAATGATGAATATTCCCTTTTCTGGGTAGAAAATAAATTATTTATTCTTTCACATTCTGATAGCACCTCCATATATGAAGGGATATTTTCTTGTTATTATAGAAGATAATGCAGTGATAACCTTGTGCACATCTCCTTTTGAGAATGGGACACTGTGTGTATTGAGGTTCAGTGAGGACTGTCAGTAGGCAATGAGATAATTACATACCTATTTCACTCACCTGGAAATCATAATGGAGGTATTAACTTTGTCAAAAAGATGAAACTGTGTTTGCTTTTTTAAGCTAAAACATCATTTAGTAATTTATTGCAGTAATATGGATTTGGAAATTCTTTCCCATGGCAGGGCATGAAGGTCAGAATCAATAATAATAAGACAGAAGAAATCACAAAAATTAAACAGCATAATCCTAAATAACCTAAGAATGGAAGATGAAATTACATTAGATGTTAGAAAATACTTTGATATGGATGAAAATAAAAATATAAGCAACTAAACTTATGGGGTGCAAGTAAAGATAAGAGTAATAAATGGTATAGAAAATATCAATATAGAAAAGAATCAATGACTAATTTTTTTTCTTTAAATATACAAAAAAAAAGAAAGTATAAACTTTTAGGTAGGTGGACCAAGGAAAAATTGAGGAGATTTAAATTTAAAATATCATTGAATGAAATAGGGGACATCACAATTGTTAAAAACAAAAACAACAAACCTAAATGGAGTCATTTATGCTAAGCCCCATGTCATCAAAGTGAGACTTAATTAAAGTTTTTGGCTTCCCCATAAATAGAATTTTAACCAGTCAATCAGGAATCACTTAATCAGTAGTAGTTAGGTAATCTGCCTGAGAGACCCCTGTTATGTCTTAAAGGAAAATGACCTCCCCACAATCAATCTGCTTTTTGCTAATATAACTTCCTTGTTACTGCTCCATTTTGATGATAAATGTCTCTTTACTTAGTAGAGTTCCTCAGAGCTTCTCCTGCCTGCTAGATTAGATACCACCCAATACACGAATCATTGAATAAAGCCTATAAGATCTTTACAATTTACTCAGTTGAATTTTGTGTTTTTTTAATACTACCAACACCACACAATTAAAAGGGATTATAAGAAGTGTTATAAAAATGTGTGTTATAACAAATTAGATCACCTTATATGAATTGTAAAAATTACTGGCAAGACACAGAGCAACAGAATTGACTCAAAAATAAATACAAAATCTGAACGAGAGAGCCTGGAGGAAGATTGGTGGGCTAAGTAAAAGCAGGGATCATCTCCTCCAAGGTCTGCAATAAAATTACAACCAAATTACAAAATAATCAATGTGGAGAATCACTTGAAGTCCAGCTGATGGTAACACCTACATCTGAAAATATAAAGGAGACACATTGAAGCCAATCCAGCATAGGGAACAACCATCTGTGGATCACTTCATAGTTCCTTACAAGATAGCCCTGAGTAAATCAAAAGCAGCAGCTGACTTTGGCCTACGGGAGCCCTACCAAGGGCCGCAAAACCAATGCATCTGGAGGCAGCACCAGACCACAACAGAAGAACTCCTGACTATTCCATTAGTGGTGAAACAAAAGGGTGGTTACAACAAGTTCACAAGCCTGCTAGGGCAAATACCACTCAGTGAGGGCAGCCCCCACACAGAAACTCTTACACTGTGGGTGCAGCCAACTCCCACAATTAGCCTGAGCGTTAATCTTATCCACTGATATACTAACAACAAAAAAGGCTTAGTAACAACAGAAGATCACACACAACCCACACAAAGATCACATCCAGAGCCCCTGGCACAAGGAATAAGGAGAGTGCACCACTGGGCCACACAGGGCACCTCCACATTAGGTCATCTGGCCAAGGCTGAGAGAGATGAAACAAATATTCCTGACACACACACACACAAAGATACAGAGAGGCTAATAAAATGATAAAACAAAGAAATATGCCACAAATGAAAACAAAGGAGAAGTTTCAGACAATAAGCTAAATGAAATGAGGCAAGCAACCTACTGGAGAAAGACTTCAAAATAATGGTTATAAGGATGCCAATGGAGAATGGATGAGCACAATGAAAACATCAACAGAGAGACAGTAAGTATAAAAAAGCACATAGAAACCATATAAAAAGAACCAGACAGAAATGAAGAATACAATAACAGAAATGAAGACTACACTAGAAAATTTCAACAGTCAATTGGATGAAGATTGAATAAGGGAAACTGAAAGAAAGGTAGCAGGAATACACCCAATCAAAATGACAAAAATAAAAATATATAATTTTTTAAAAAATGAGGATAGTTTAAGAGACCTCTGGGATAACATGAAGTGTAACAATATCCAGATCATAGGAGTACCTGAAGGGGATGAGAGAGAGCAAGGGATTGAGAATCTATTTGAAGAAATAGTGACAGAAAAACTTCCCTAACCTGGCAAAGGAATTAGACATACAAGTTCAGGAAGCACAAAGAGTCCCAAACAGAGAGGAATTCAAACAGACCTGCACCGAGACACATCATAATTAAATGCCAAAGGTTAAAGACAAAGAGAGAATCTTAAAAGCAGCAAGAGAAAGGCAGCTAGTTACTTACAAGGGTATCCCCCTAAAGAGTGTCTGCTGATTTTTCAACGGAAACTTTGCAGGCCAGTAGGGGCTGGCAAAAATATTCAAAGTTATGAAAAACAGAACCTAAAACCACAAATACTCTACCCAGCAAGGCTTTTGATTCAAGTGGAAGGTGATTTAAAGAGCTTCCCAGACAAGGAATTCATCACCAAAAAGCCTGTATTACGAGAAATGTTAAAGGGACTTCTGTAAAAGAAAAGGAAAAAAGAAAATAGAAATAACAAATACAAATAAATAAAATGGCAGTAATTAGTACCTATTAGGAAATCACTTTAAGTGTAAATGGATTAAGCGCTCCAATCAAAAGACATAGTGTAGCGAATGGATAAGAAAATAAGACCCATGCATATGCTGTCTACAAGACACCCACTTCAGATCAAATGATACTCACAGACAAAGTAAACGGATGGAAAAAAAAAATATTTCACAGAAACGGAAATGAAAAAAAAGCAAGTAGCAATACTTATATCAGATAAAATAGACTTTAAAAACAAAGTTATAATAAGAGACCAAAATGGGCATTACTTAATGATAAAGATATTGATAAATCAAGAGGACATAACCCTAGTAAATATATATGCACCCAACATAGGTGCACCTACATACATAAAGCAATTATTGAATGACATAAAAGGAGAGATCAATAGTAATACACTCATAGTAGGAGACTTAAACCCCATTGACACCAATAGACATATCTTCCAGGCAAAGAATCAACAAGGAAACAATGAGCCTAAAAGACACACTAGATCAGATGGATTTAATAGATATCTTCAGAGCATTTTACCCCAAAGCAACAAAATATGCATTCTTCTCAAGTGCACATGAAACATTTTCTAGGATACACAACATATTAGAACACAAACAGGTCTCAATAAATTTTAAGAAGATTGAATCATAACATCCATCTTCTCTGATCACGTAGTATGAAACTAGATGTTAGCTACAAGGAAAAAAAACTGGAAAATACACCAACACATGGAGCTAAATAACATGCTACTAAACAATGAATGGGCAATCAATGAGATCAAGGAAGAAATCAAAAGATTCCTAGAGATGAATGAAAATGAAACACAATGATTCAAAATCTATAAGACACAGAGAAAACAATCCTAAGAGGGAAATTCATAGCAAACTGGCCGACCTCAAGAAACAAGAAAAGACACAAATAAACAATTTAACCCTCCAATTAAAAAGAACTAGAAACTAGAAAAATAATAGCAAACAAAGCCAAAGTGAATAGAAGGAAGGGAATAATAAAAACCAGAGCAGAAATAAATTGAAATAGAGTCTAGGGGAAAAAGTACAAAGAATAATGAAACAAAAAGCTGCTCTCTTGAAAGGATAAACAAAATTGACAGATTCTTAGCCAGACTCATCAAGGAAAAAAGAGAGAGGACTCAAAAAAAAAATTAGAAATGAAAAAGGAGAAATGACTATGACTCCTCAGAAATACAAGGAATCATAAGAAAATACTACGAGCAATTATATTGTCAACAAGTGGACAATGTAGAGAAACAAACACATCCCTAGAAACATACAATATCCCAAGACTGAGTCAAGAAAAAAACAGAAATATGAACAACCGATTTCTACCAATGAAATAGAATCAGAAATAAAAAAAACAAAAACAAAAACAAAAAACAAAAACAAAAACAAAAAACCTCCCACAAAACAAAAGTCCTGGACCAGATGGCTTCATAGGCCAATTTTACCAAGCATTCAAAAAAGAATTATCACCTATTCTTCTCAAACTATTCCAAAACTTCAAGAAGGAAGGCTCCCTAACCCCGTTTATGAGGCCAGCACCATTACCTTGATTCTAAAATCAAAGACATCACAAAATAGAAAACTATAGACCAATATCTTTTATGAACATCGATGCAAAAATCTTCAACAAAATATTAGCAAACCAAATTCAGCAATACTTTGAAAATATCATACACCATGATCAATTTTGATCTATTCCTAGGATGCAAGGTTGTACAATATCCTCAAATTAATATGGCACCACCACATTAACAAATCAAAGAGATAAAAACCATATAGTCATATCAATAGATGCAGTAAAAGCATTTGACAAAATCCAGCATCCATTTATGATAAAAACTCTCAGCAAAGTGGGAATAGAGGGAACTCCTTCAACATAATAAAGGCCATATATGACAAACCTACAGCTAACATTATACTCAATGGGGAAAAGCTAAAAGCATTTTACTTAAGAATAGGAGGAAGACAAGGATGCCCACTTTCACCCACTTTCTTTTCAACATTGTATTGGCAGTCTTAGCCATGAGCAATAAGACGAGAAAGAAATAAAAGGCATCCGAATTGAAAAGGAAGAAGTAAACTCGTTATTTGCCAATGACATGATACTATAGAGAGAGAGAACCCTAAAGATTCCACCAAAAAAAAAAAAAACTGTTGGAACTGATCAAATGAATTCTGTAAAGAAGCAGGTTACAGAGTAAATATTCAAAGTCAGTGGCATTTTTATACACCAATGACCATTATATACCAACTTTCAGAAAGAGAAATTAAGAAAACAATCTCATTTACAATTGCATCGAAAACTATAAAATACCTATGAATCAAATTAACCAAGGAGTAAAAAGACTTGTTCTCAGAAAATTACAAGTCATTGAAAAAAGAAATGAAGAGATACAAATAAAATGGAGACATATGTCCATGCTCGTGGGTAGGAAGAATCAACATCTTTAAATGATCATTACTACCCAAGGCAATATGTATATTCAATGCAAATCCCTATCAAAATACCAATGGCATTTTTCAGAAGCTAGAACAAATAATCCTAAAATTTATATGGAATCATTAAAAGACTTTGAATAGCCACGGCAATTGAGAAAGAACAAAGTTGGAGGTATCACAGTACCTTGATATCAAACTATACTGCAAGCTTACAGTAATCAAAGCAGCATGGGTGCTGGCATAAAAACAGTTAATGATCAATGGAACAGAATAGAAAGCCCAGAAATAAATTCCACACCTATACATTCACTTAAAATATAACAAAAGGAAGTAAAATATACAATGGGATAAAGGCAGTCTCTTCAATAAATGGTGTTTGAAAAATGGACAGGACATGCAAAAAAGAAAAAAGAAACTGGACCATGTTCTTACACATATACAAGAATAGACTCATTTAAATGTGGACTCGTAAGGAAGAAAAACAACAAAACTAATCAAAAAACAAACTCATAAATATAATGGACCAATTTGGTGATGGACTGAGAGGAGGGGGATTGGAGGACTGGGAGAATGGGGGGCTAGGGTTAAAGAAGTACAAATTAGTTAGTTGATAGATGGTCATGGGCATGGGAAACATGACATAGGGAATGCAGTTAGCATTAATATATTGGCTGGGTGGAAAACCAGAGGAAAGATGGAGCAATTAGGGGGATCATTTTTTAAATTATGTCAATTTCTAACCCAATGTACTGTACACTTGAAAATAATGAAAATAAATTTACTTATTTTTTAAAGGCAGCAAAAAAAAAAAGAAATACAAAATCTGAAAAGACCTATAACAAGAAAATTGACTTAGTAATTCAAAAAACTTCCCATGAGGAAAAGCCCAGAACAGATGGCTTCACTCTATATTTAAAAGAAGATTCAAATAATACTTTTAAAAACTATTCCAAAAAATATATGAGGAAGAAACATTCCAACTCATACTGTGATTCCAGTATTACCTTGTCACTAAGGACAAAGTTAGAAACAAGTAAACACTGCAAGATCAAAATCCCCTACAAATATAGATACAAAAAATTATTTAACAAAATATTAGCTATACTAATTCAGCAACAATAAAAATGATTATTTACCATGAGTGTGTGATATTTATCTCAGAAAGAAATACAATTAACATATGAAAAATTAGTTAATGTAATGTTTGGGAAAGGCAGTTGTTACACTGTGTCAATCCTGTTGTAAACATAAGAATGGGTCTTGGGCCTTGAAACATTTCCTGCTGGCAGATAAAAGGCTTACAATAGACTTTGGTAGGCTTATAATCTTATGAAGGAATATCTTTCCCTGTTCTGGGCTTGAGGTATATCCTGTGTGTCTCATTCTTATACACTGTGTCGGGGCCCTCAGTCATGCCACCAGCTGTCTGTATTTCAGATACCACAATGAAGTTTCTTCCATTACAGCACAAAATGAGGTACATGCTGTCACTCTGCCTATGTCAGCTGCAGAATAGATCCACTGGCCAAGAGGGTGCGACATATTACAAAGGATGGATCTTATGCATACACTCTCCTCTTGCTGAAAGTAAGCACTGTACAGCTTGAGCCTGCTGTGAATGTTATCTGTTCTCAGTGACCTCGAATCATGCAACTGGCTTTTATTCCCTAGGTTGACACTTATCTGTCCTTTTACCCTTGGCTACATTATGTTATTATGTTCATCCCACATCACAGCCTGACCACCCAATGGATAATAAAATGGTAATACACCATATGCATAGAGTAAAGAATAGAAATTGCACAATTATCTCAACAAGATGCAGAAAAAATATTTGATAAAAGCCTAATGGCTTTTTATAATAAACACACTCTACAAACTAGGACTAGAAGGAAAGTTCCTTACCTAATAAAGAGAATCTATGAAAGCACCACAGCTATTATCATACTTAGTGGTGAAAAAACTGAAAGCTTTACCCCTAAGTTCAGGAATAGATAATGATGTCTGTTGTTACCACTTCTATTCAACATTGTCCTGGAGGTTCTAGCCAGGGCAATTAGGCAAGGAAAGGGAAAAAACGTCAATATTGGAAAATAAGTAAAATTATTTCTATTTGCAGAAGACATAATCTGATATACAGCATTCTCTAAGGGATGCACACACAAAAAAATTAGAGCTAATAATAAGTTCAGCAAGGTTGCAGGATACGAGGTTCAATATATAAATAATAATTGTGTTTCTTTACATTAACAATAAATAATATAATAATGAAATAAAGAGATATATTACATGTACAATAGCATATACAAATTACTTAGGAATAAATTTAACAAACCAATGTCCATCAACTGATGAGTAGATAAAGAAAATGTGGTATATTTGTATAGTGGAATATTATTGGCCATGAAAAGAAGGAAGTACTGATAAATGCTACAGCATGTATGAACTGTAGAAATATTATGCTAAGTGTGAAATACTTGTCACAAAAGACCATGTATGTGTTTCGATTTATATGAAATATTCCCCTAAAAATAAATCTAAGAAGAAAACATATTAGTGATTGCCTAGGTCTGGGTCTGGGGTTGAGAGCAGGAATTGCCTGCAAATGAGCACTTAGGATCTTTCTGAAGTATCAGAGATGTTCTAAAATTGAATAGAATGCATAGATTGGTGTGATGGTTACATAAATATATGTAACTTTAACACAAAATCATTGAATTTTACATTAAACACATTTAATATTATACCTCAAAATATGTTAAAATTGTCTCTGTACTAAGGATGTTTTTTATGCTGTTGTAAGAATTAGTGTATAAAAGTCAATTTAGAGAGCTTAGTGGAAGAAAATTTCACTTTCCCATATTACTTAGACTCTGCTTCCTTATTAGAGTTATCTCAAAACTCAGATTATAACATATTATACTCTCTCTCATTCATTCATTTCATTCATTCATTCATTTTTAAAATTGCAGGTCAAGTGTGAGCCACTTAGCTGTGGTGTAAGGCTATGACTTTGATGGTAAATTTAAGGTGCCCTGGAAAGAATTCGTTAATCTTATGTCACATTCCAGGACATCTGGGGCTAGTGAGCCTTTGCACTGGGTTGGGAGATATATGGAATTTGAGCATCCCTTTCAGCACAAGCACCTGTTATTTCATGTTCTAGAGGAATTCCTGAACAGAGATTGACACAAGTTTGATTTGTCTGATGGAAAGCTAGAATAATTGATTATCATTTTTGTTCACTTTAATTTACTATGTCAAAAAATTTTTTCTACTCCAATGGTTACTGTTTGAGAATTATTCATTTATTATATTGATTCTGAGAATGAATTTGTATCTTTTAATCTTCATAGAAAGCTAATGTCAAGCTGATTGTTATTCTGATATTTTTGTTATAATGACAACTGGGAAAGGTTTGTAATAGCTGGATTTAAAAAACAGGTTTTAGGGATATTACAAACAAGAAAAAGAGGCATACCTACATCCATAACAGCCTTATTAGGAGGTCTACCATTACTGTGACTGTGTATATGTATGTTTATGTATTTGGTGAATGTTTGAGAAGTGATAAATTTTATTGAAGAAGTTGATGTCTGAAACTCTGTTACTTGGCAAAAAATTGTTAATGTCTCATGAATAGAGTTAGAAGTAGCCTCAGTCACCAATTATTCATTCTTTATTTCTGTTTCCTAAAATAGCTGACAACTTGGCAGGGAAAGCCTACGCTAGCCTTTGATAATTTCAATTTGTTTCCATTGAGGGACATAGGATAAAATTTTGAAAATCAGAAAGAAAGCCAAAGTTTTCCATTTAAAAAAAACTTAGGTTAATTTTATGCATTTACAATGTTATAATATTTAAAATGTTAACATTATGTATTAAAAATTCCCCTACCACTGCAAATTGGTACAGCCACTATGGAAAACAGAATATAGAGGTCTCTTAAAAACTAAGAATTGATCTACCATATGATCCAGCAATCCCTCTACTGGGTATTTACCCCAAAGACTGCACATCAATGTTCATAGCAGCATTATTCACAGTGGCAGGACATGGAAGCAACTGAAGCTGTCCATGATAGATTATTGGCTAAGAAGCTATAGTACATATATAAAATGGAATATATACTCAGCCATAGAAAGACAAGATGAAATACTGCCAATCATGCAACAACATGGATGGACTCAAAACATCATACTAAGTGAAATAACCAAGACAGAGGTTGAAATCACATGATATCACTTATATGTGGGATGTAAACCTAAAAGCAACAAATGAGCAGGAAAAACAAACAAAGTCTCATGGACATGGATCTAGGCTAGTGGTTACCAGAGGACTATAGACTAGTGGTTACCAGAGGGTAGAGGGTAGGGGAGGAGTGGGGAGAGAGATGGGGTAAAGGAAGACAAATATAGAGAGATAGGGGGGAGGGTGAAGTGAAGTAAAGGGGATCAAAATATATGTAACCTGAAGGAAAACTGGACTTTGGGTGGTAAACACAGAGTAAAGTATGCAGATGTTAAATTATAATGATACAACTGAAAATTAAATAAGCCTAATAAGTAATGTTTACCCCAATAAACTTATTTTTAAAAAATTAAAAATAAAAGCATAAATAATAAAATAAATAAAAATATTCCCTGTGAAGTCTCAATCTCTCTAAATTGTTGTCTATGCATTGAATATCCAATTAATTATTGAAATGTTTCTTAGTTATACAAGGCACTTCTAATAGTCACAAAGTATCAGTAAGGTGCCAGAGTAGCCAAAATACTTTTATTACACAGGACCATTATAGACTTTCCTTTTACTTAATAAGGAAGTTCATACTCACTTTATTTCTCCAGAAATTTTTGAGTGTCTTTAAATTTTCACAAACTACATCATACAAGCAGCTCTAAGTTAACCTGAAATGTCAGTGAGGGATTTGGATAAAAGTGAGAAAAAATAAATTTTACTATGGGTCTGGATGTTTATGAAGGTCATTTCATGAAACATAGCCTTATTTAAAGAAAATTCTACTCTATTCCTGGGATTTATTTTCCTTTAGGTATATGTTAACTAACCACCTGGGTAAGGATTATTAGAATATAGTTCTCAAATTACTTTTATAAGGAATGCCAATTTATGGAACAATAGAAAGCTATTTTTGTGTGGTGATTGTTTTCAACCTAAGAGATATGGTGGAAAATAAATTATTATTTTTATTAAACTATGAGAAGTAAAAACTCCTCATTTGAACATTTTATTTCTTGAATATTAGAAAACTTTTAAAATTATTGTGCTTGAATTTAGAAAGATTAATATTTGTTCTTTATGTTAATTTCTTTGTCAAAGAAAGGTTAATTCAGCAAAGCTTGAGTTGTTCAAACCATGTACATTCTAAAAAAAAGGCCTATCTTCTAGACTGTCCTTGGCTGGCGGCTGGGGGATAATGTCTGAGCCCTTGGGAAGTACCATTTGATAAGTTTACTGTTTGTATGTCTGAAGTCTTTGGCCCATGCTGTACTTATTACCATTTAAGTTTATCCTAACAATCTGATTTATTGCAAATGGCTATTTTTGCTCTGTGGCATGGACAGAAATTTGAGTAACTGAAGTCAGCCACATTAGGCATGTAGTGTGCCTATGTGACTACATGTCTATGTGACTGATCTCCCACACACACACAAAAAACTCCAACACTCAAATGAGCTTCCTTGGTCAGCACACATAATTAGAATTGAAGAGCAAGATCCAAATTACTTAAATGCAGTGTAACACAATGACTAACAAAGGCTGGGTTGATAAATCCAGCAAAATATTCAAGGTTTCAAATGGTGTGAAATTTGTAGGAACAACTTGGCAGGGGCCACGAAGACATTCTATAGGTAGCTAAAAATAAAATGCTATCATTGCTTACCTGGAAATTAAGGAAGAAACACAACACTCATCGGGTGTTTTTTTTTTTATTTTGGAGATGCATATTCCCACCTCTGGAAATATCTTAACTCCAATTCATAAAGCTATATAAGAAGGCAATCTTTGAAAGGGGACCTGAACAATGACGAGGCTGAAATGCAAAAGCCAGTCAATGATTTCAGCCCTTACAATACACACTCAGATATAATTTGGAAGTATCTCTAACTTGCACTTATGCACACTGAGCTAATGGCAAATTCCATGAGTACTGCCCAGTACCTGGAATTTGGGACAAGGAAGTTTCAAGATATGAAGTATACTACACACTGCTTGAGAGAAAATTATTGATTTGCTATTGGACACCATTGAAACTACCCTTATGACTGGAGAACAAAAAATATTCTTGAAACCATTACCCATAATGTGACTTAGATAATATCTAACAAGGCAATACCCCAGAAGGAACATGCTCCTGAAAGAATGCAAGGCTATACTCGTGATATTCGTAATTAAGGAGCTTCTTTTCCTTTAGGCCACTTTGGAATCGCTTGAGGAACTACTAGAGTTTATTGTCACATGGGTGGTAGTCTATGCACAGCTCTCAGTTGACCAACAAATAGCTGCTGTTTATGATGTCAGCCTTCTTATTTGGAAGGCCGATGCTCTATAAACCTACTGACAAAAAAAACTCTGATGAAGATAAGAATAAATGAGCTCAGTGGGCTGAACTGCATGCTCTTTTCCTTGTAGTGATAGAAGAATTAAACAGTAAAATTTTAAAAGTCTTGGGTTTCTTCTGGCACATTGGGCAGGATAGGTGGAATATGGAGGTAGCCAGTGGCCTGGCCATATAGGCAGGTAGGTGGGCAATAAATATTAGACTACTTAAGGAATTCCTGCATGTATCATAGGATGTCAGTAGGGGAATTTAAGA